>LS488368.1:0-29693 GCA_900490705.1 Pristionchus arcanus | reverse complement strand
TCGGAAAGTGATTTCATGCCGAAAAAACTTCATTTGCATAGCAAATCATGGCGGCAAAAGATTATGCAGAGCGGCGGATTCGAACCCTCGTCGACGATTGCACGCTACTAAATGGCTTGCAGGACATCAATGAGCTCCGATATTTGCATATTTAAAAATTCTGACATATGCAGAATTCAACGGGGAATCGAATGAGCACAAAGACAAAAAGCCGAAATTTGATCTTTACTTGAATAAAAATTAGAAACCTTCAAAAAATGTAGTTTATCGAGAATTTCTCGAACATATTTAGTCCAAACGGGCTCAAAAATTAGGTTTAGACTAAACTTTTGATGCTCTATCGAATGGTATATCACATGAGGGCCAAAACTGAATTTCATTTTTCATGCATGAAATGCATGGATCATCATGAAATTTTGGCAGAAGTATGCCTGACCACCAGGGAGCACCCAAAAAAATTTTCAGCTCGATCGGACCATTTTGGACCCTTGTGCCACCCCCCTCCCGCTCTTACAGAGAACGCGTTTTAACCAGACTATTGATTATTCCGATAATAATCTAAAAGCGCTTCGAGAATTGCAAAAAAAGGTCGTAATTGTGAATGAATTACGTACAAAGAATGAAACGTTGGTTATCGTGGGCTCACAGGGAATATAACATTCAGTTCGACTACATTTCTTGAATCGGATAACGCGTACATGAAGTTACGTCTCCTACCTCAGCACAAACAATCCACTTGACAAAACTTCATCGAGTACCCGCTAAATTCTCTCCTTGTTAATTCCAATCATTAACAAAATTTTTAAAAAAAGTGGCATCAATTCAAAAACAAATGTTTATATTGCTTGTAAAGACAGTGTTTAATGTTACTCGTTTCAACACTGAAGTTCATGAGCTCGATATTATTTTTTGTTAATTCCCATTTCTGTTAGTCGCCGCGAGCGGTCCCCTCTCCATTCTCTCTGATGGAGAGTGGTTTCTAAAATTCCCCTCTTCTCTGCCAACGACTCAACAAGATCGAAATCCCTATCCATGCCGGACTTTTCGCCGTGTGACGACCGCCTAAGATGATTGGTCCTTCAGAATCCTGGCTCGTATCTCTCGCTCAAAGAAGGATTTTCGAGTTTTGAGGACTCTAGCCCACAGAAGACTCAAGCACACTCCAGGCTTCCTACAGTGGAAATTAATCTACGTGTAACTCCATCAACAGTCCTATCGGGAACCAAAGGAGAGAAATTCATTCTCCAGCCATTGCGATAGTGATAATGAAAGAAGACTAATCCACTGGCCCGAGACCCCTCAAAATTGAAAGAAGAACGACCTTCTGATACCCCATCTTGATTAGCGCCCAGAAAGCGACACTGATAAATATTGTATATTGTGTATATAAATTTTCTTCTCTCATTATCTTCTCTGTATCGATGCGGACCGTTTACTTGATCTCGTGTTAACACTGAATCAGTATTAAGTGTACTATTCGGTTAGATCATTCCAGTTACTAGGTGGAATAGTCATCATTAGTGAAAGAGATACCACATCAGCGGATATAAAATCAGATATACTACTATCTCAGCATCAGCTCGACCAATGTCGAATTCTTCTCTGTTCGTATTCTTCAATGAGTATCCGATTCTTCCCATAGTGGTCATACTCGCTAGTAGTATATCTTTTCTCCCCATACTCTTCATTCTCTACATCTCACAGATCGCACCGCTTCATATCAACTGCAGGTGATACAATACATCTTCTCCATTTCAGCAACTTTTCTCATCGCAAATCGTAAATTGCTGATATCAATCAAACTAATTATGTCGATTATCACCAACCATTCAACCAACATTTTAGATATATTCTCTGCATTTGGGTCCTCGGATTTGGAGCTTCGTTTCTGGTAAACTTGGGTCTAGTGACACTGGATTTGCTAAACGAAACAGGCTACATGCCGCTGTCAGCTTTCGAGCCTCGTAAGAATCATTATCGAGTCATTAATAATTTACAATATTTCGAAATTCGTTTCACACTATATAAATGGTATTCGATCACCGGGCTTTTCTCATCTCACTGTGAACTTCTGCTATCAATCGAGCGAATACGTTCGATAATCGATCCGGGACAATACCATTTTTCTCCATTTGCCTGGAGATCGTTGATAATCATAACTTTGTTGATGGTAATATACATGGGGTTTTAATAACTTCTACTTTTCATCCTTTGAGATGGCGCTGTCTCGTGGCGCCGATTATTTTGTGCATAATGGTTGGTTTAGAATAACATCTCATTTAAAATTTCGAATTCTAGAGGATGGCTCAATGCGTATCATTGGATGCATGATTTTGATTCTTATTGAAATAGCTGTCCTGACAGTCAGTTTTTTATTCAACGTCCCCGAGCGTGATCACGAAATTTTCAGACAGGAATTGTTGCAACTAGGATTTCTCGTAACAAATATAAGAGGATGGAAGGAAATTGCAGCCTTACTGTACGGTATCAGGTAATAAAACATTTTTCGATGATAACTCAGGTCAAACTTCAGACAAAAGAAACTTACGAGATGTCAAAAGCCATGATTCCCGCTTATCTCGCTTCATTTTCGGTCAAAGTAATGATATTCTCGTCATCAAAGTCATTAACATTTGTTAAGGCCTTAAATATTCTCGTACTTTGGGCATATTATGCTGCAAATGACATGAGTTTAACAGGATATGCGCAGGATTATTTGTTACTGGTTTGCTGAATGACTCGTTGCAGTTTTTTTTTTAAATTTCAACTACAGATGACCGTAGCCAACGGAACATTCTCAATGATCAATCTCTTATCCAAGCATCCTCAATTACGCAAGCATTCCATTCGAAAAATTCGTCGGCTATTGTGATTTTCTCTGTCTATGAAATGCCAACTTCTATTATTTCAGGGGATTGAAGACAGTTGAGATAAAGAGAAGAACCTCTGTCGCTGCGGAATCTGATGCATATTTCTCAATGTATTCGGCATCCTGGAACTAAGATGTTCATAAAAGTCGTGCCTATGGATATTTGTATGACGCTATTTTTAAGATAAACGAGCCTTCATTTCATGCTTTGTTGGTCATCTGACCTTGGATCATTATGAATATGAACTGCTTGCATCGCTTATTGTGATCAGATGACAAGCATAACACTACATCATTAAGGAACGTGATTACATTCCTAGTATGATTATAGATATTCTAAATATTTCACTCATTTATTCCTCATTCCAACATTCCTACAGTATTTCTCTTGGTGAGTGGGAAGGGGGACGCAGCGGCAAAGCAATGGACAATCAAAGAGAAGATTGAATGGCAGTACTCGCCATAGACCGAGGAACTGACATATTTCTTTTTCTTGATTCCGTACAGTGAATACAGTGCAAATTATCATTAAATTCGAATAGGCGTAGTGCTCCTACTCGTCTTCCCTTGGTTGATCTCACTGATCTGAAATATAATTTGACAACGAGTTGGGCCGGTTAAAGAAATTAAACCTTCGTGATCATCGATTGTTGTGGCGTCTTGTTGGCTGCCGTTTTGAAAACGAACCCGAGATTGAGCAATGCCTTGAGAAAGAGAATTAATTTCAACGATTCTTAGTCTTTATAATACCGTAAATGCGGGCACCGGCCACATCATGAATGCCATCAAGAAGGGAAAATTGTGCAATTCCTCTCCGAGAAGTGCAGCTCCACACAGAACTCCGAGTGGAATGGATGTGAGGGCAAGCGGCAGGAATACCTCAATGATGGTTGTCAGATACCTAACGTCCGAATACTGAATTAGGGCAGTCCAACATCTCTGGTTTCTCGTGACTAGTAGTAAATTAGTTGGGGTGGGCGGAGTCTGAGCTGACTAGTAGTAAATTAATAGTCTGACTAGTTGCTGATCAGTTGGCTGCTGACTAGTTGTTAGCAAGTAGTCAGCAACTAGTTGGGAGGATATTTGCCTATCCGTCGTGACTAGCACGCGCCTTGCCTATAAGGGCCTATTTTTCAGCCCCCTTAAGATCAGGGTCTTGCTATCCCCAACAGGGAAAGCCCTTTGAATGTGACTACCGTTCATGGTCTTACCATGCATGGATCAGTTACAGTATGAGGATCACTCATACGGTATCAATCAATAATACAGTACCTATTCGTTTTCAAAAGTGGGCGGGGCCTATCCCCGACTAGTAGTAAATTAGTGGCTGACTAGTTGTAGATTAGTTCCCTGACTAGTGATTTCCCTATCCGCCAGCAACTAGTCAGCATACTAATTTACAACTAGTCACGAGAAACCAGAGATCGGGCAAGAGAAAGAGAAATGATAAGGTGGGAATGGTAAAACCACTACATATGATTGATCAGCGGATCACGTATCCTGAGACTCCGTATACCGTAATGAAATCGTCTAGACATTTTCCCACTCCTTACCGTTCCTAGGAAAATTGTGAGAATGAATGGGCACGATACGTGTGAGAGTGAGGGTGAAATACCTGAGCTATTTGTGTGAGGAGGAATCGCCGTTGCATCTGTTTCGTGCGTTTACTGACTGATGCATCCAGTGTAACCAGCTTTCTTCGGATCTGACTTGGCGATATAATTGAGATGGTTGGATACACAATGCTACCTTGAATGCTCCAAGTGCGAAGAGTGCGTAACTCACGAGAAACGACGGTATAATGTTGAATAACGCAAAGTCTTTGCCATCGAAATGGCTCTGAAATTCCTTCAGTTTCAATAGATTTTGAATCGATTTTCACATACGTCATCTGATGTGCGGAAGCCATAAATGTGAAATTGGCTGAGATTTGTGCCATGAAGTCTAATAACACTTGCAGCCATTTCCTGCCGGAATTCATCGGATGGTAGAAAGTTAGGCATCATGATCTGATTACGGAAGTACCCCTTTACACAAACTAATGGGGACTAGTTACCCAAGTGAGCAGATTAAAGAAAACGGGAGAAGAATACGCGAGAAGCATTTTCGTACGATTACCAATATCAAACCTAAAATTGGAGACAGTGTTCGCTAATTTGAACAACGAAAAAAAAGAAAAAAAATTTGATAATGCAAGCCAGTACTTTGACAATGCAAGCCATTGTATAATGAAAGGAGCCGGAAGGAACTGAAATTAATAATAAATATTTAGAATTTCACAATTAATCAAAAAAATGGAACCTAATGTGTTTACCTGCCACATTGTGTGCACTTGGGCAAAGAATGCAACTAGAAACACATTGTTAGCCCATTGTGGTAAGTAGAACAGTAGGGGACCGTAGAAAATTGTGACAAGGTTCCCGTCGATTATTGCAGGGAGCTAGAAGGTTCATAATTCCCTGACCTCGAAACAATTCTTACATCAATTGCTATCAAAATTCCGAATGACGTGTAGAATGAAAGAATCGCTGTGATAATGCACGAATAGTAATAAAGATGCGCAGCTTGACCAATATCTTTGCGCACGAGAAAGAACAAGAGCAAGAGATTGAGAATCATTCCTACCGCACCTAAACATAGTGTTTTATTAATTAAAAAGTAATCTAATCTGTACCTTCAATCGGTATGAGTACGCGAGCGACATCAACCCAAGGATTGTACATTATCGGATTCACGAAATTGATGATGTTCACTCCAGGCTCGTTTTTATATCTGAGAATATGATTGAGGAGTGCCCTCCCGCCTCCTTTTTGACACAAACGCCCTTTTGATTCTCATGTGTACTGGAGACTTTTTTAGAAATATCCCATGAAAATTGTACGAATTGGATTTCTGTGACACATACTGCCCTTGTGAATTGCTTTTCTCCCTAGAAGATTGCACGCACCATACGAACGAAGGTACGATTTGCGGTGGCGTTTGGGTAAGCAAGAGAATTCTTAGAGCGGTAGTGATCGAATGCGCAAGATTAGAACGAAGTTGACGTGACAAATATAAGGAGCGGTGACTGCGAGTTAGAGGAAACATCGAAATAGAGTGTTCAGTGGATCACATCCATGCAGAGAGTCTGTTTGTGATCATGATCATCATTGTGTGATCATTGTGATTGTGATTGTTCAGCTCTTTCATGTTCAAATTTTTAAGAGTCTAATCTCCCTCATGTTCAAATCTCATGTTCAAATTCATCATCTTCCCTCGGGAACTTTGGACATCTGTGCTTTTTAAACTTCCTAGGATTACTAGGATTTTACTAGGATTAAAATCTTAGTACGAATCCTCGGAAAATAGTAACAGCTTATGCTGCGAACCGTGTCGGCGAATAGTGTTGAAAAAGAGACTGAACATTCACCCGTTCACCCCTCCTTCTTGTCACAGAATGAATCAAGTGAAAGGGATCGGGTCCCGCGATTTTTCTAAAAATCAATGTCGGCAGTGGCAAGAGCAAGCAAATAAGAGAATTCGGAAAATCGTCCGCGATCGAACAGTATCGGTGCACGTCGAAGAAGAGAGGATGTCGTTGAGTTTCATCCTCTCTTCAAATTTGTATTTCACGGTAACCACATTTTGCGTCTATTTCTGTGAATATTCTTTTTTTCCAAAGTTCGACAAATGATTAAAATTTTAGCCGAATCAAAGCGACAGCGCGAGATACTTTTCGATGTTTCCGTATCATGGAAGTGAATGCAAAAGGCATCGGAGAAGACTTTGAAATAGTCATTCAGCATTTATCGTTCACACCCGAAACACGTGAAAGAGAATCAGAACATAGCTTTGAACATGGACAACGAATTTTTGAACCCGAATCTAATCAATTTTCCAAAGACAGGAGACGGTTGAGATCTGTGGCAGTGAGTGGGAAGTGCTAGTGAGGTTCATGATATGTGAAGTGGGGGAACTCAGCAAACAATTTGTAGTTGAACGAGTTTTCAAAAATGGAAAGGCAATGACTAGAATCAGCAAATAGCAATTGCTGAGTGTCGCTTGAATGACATTCTTGGGGCGTTTAACAAAAGAAATGGTGAGCTGGGAAGTTCGGACATGGATTCCTTCCTTTCCATCTCCTCCTCTGATTCTTCATCCTCATTCTTGACATTGAGAAGTAGCGAGAACCATGCACCCTGGAGGCTTTCCGATCCCATTCGTCGGCGAGGAGGAGGTGTGTGCGCGTGCTCAAAAGTGATTCGATGAGTATTCGTCTAAATTCGAGCATCCATTGTGTTATATCAAGGTAAATTCGAGGAATTTTCACCAAAAAAATATTATTCAATGTGTGTTCGACTATTTCCTCAGAATTGGCTTATTTCGTGAAAAAGTATGCGTGTGAATTCAATGGCTCTAACGAAAACTCATCAAAAATGCAGTTAAACCACGTGAGAATTTCCTCTCACCGTCCAGTAAATTTCGGTTATGAGCGTCAACTGAACGTGTCTCTTCCGTGTTTGCATGCTATTCAAGTCTTTTTTGAGATGGAGTTAAGCTTGGTTTTATCTACTCAAATCTCTTCACCATGCTGCTAAACCTTGTGAGAATTCTGACACAATGTGCATTCACTAATCATTCTCCATCCAAATAATAACACCATTCGTAGTCTATTTCGAGCAACTAGTCTTTGGAGACTAAAAATTCAAAACCTTGTGTGAATTTCGTCGACTCGATCCGGTTAGATGGGCAAAGTCGTGCAGAGCAGAACGTGCCTTCAATATTTAATCATATACCATGCCATTTCTAACTAAATAAAGGTATAAAAAGAGACACAAAGAGGTTAGTAAGGTAAGGTACAAGAAACTAATGATTACCTTCTCCTCTTTTGGTTCTCCAGTGAACAAAACGTAGAACTGATTGCGTATCTCCGAATTCGACACGAAATGCGCTGGGCAGCGGATGGCGTTGCCAACTGGAATAAAACGCATTTTATCACTTTTTCGCATCTCTTCAGGATTCTGGACTAAACCATTCTGTATGGAGTTGATGTAATGCACGGAGAACTTTTCTTTCTTTTTAAATCATATAAACTTTTTAAATCATATTTTTTTTGTGGAAATGTAACTAACCAGCAGTGAGCACTCCGGCAGTATCCGCAGCGAAGCGGTACGCGATCGGATGATCGGTGTAGAGAAAATCTGAAAAAAATGAGTTTTACAAAAATCAAAAAAAAATGTAGGATCAATTAAAGTCGCCTGATCCAGCCCCAGCCCTCTCTACACAACTCGTTTACCTACCAGTTTCGAAAACAAGGCTCTCTTTCATCACTGGAACATTCGGACAATCAATGCGCCTACTCTAGTGGAAACATTGATCACAAAAATTAAATCCGGATATTCGATTCATGATATTCGATATTTGATGGTTTGTGATGATCTAATTTCCCAGAATATTGCTCACCACGATCCACAAATTCGAGCATTGTCAGTGCCAAGTTCAACGCGTTCGAGATGAGATACGCGGTGATGATGGCCAGTAGCGTGTTAGTTGCCGCCCTTAAAATTGTTGTTTCTGATATGAATTTCCGATATTGTCACTTCGTAAGATGTCTATAATTCGTGGAATGTTTTTTCCAATATCTTACCTCAAGTTTTTCCTCCTCATTTTCATGACGTCCTTGCCCATGGTAAGTTGGGTAATAAGCGAGCGAAGTTGCTGAAAAGATAATTGTTTTCAAATTATCTAATTATTATTTTCGTAGAAAAGTTTAGTTCTTCCTTTCAAGTACTGCTGAGTCGAAGATTTTCGTAATCGTACGATTTCCCTCGGCCCCCATCATTTCGTGTGTTTGCCGACATCATCTAAGGAGAATGACCTCCCTTTACGGGCGCTATTTTAGCCTCCCGGGCCCATTTCTGGACCTTCTTTGAAGCTGTCCTTCCTTTATTGGTCAACCTCAGCCACTTCCCCTATATTGGTTGTTGTTCTAATTGTAAGTGGGAGGTCCCACGGGAGGGTTCGGCTCGCCAAATACTTGACTGTGCGTGTGTCACTGTTCTTTGGCAATGTTTTCGGCTTTGCATGAGCCGTTTTATTGCCCCGCATCTCTCAACTTGGAAAGCAATTGCAAAAAAGGAAGGAATAGCGAATAGGGTACAGTGAAGATCTCCATGGCTCTAGACTACGTGCACCTAGATCAACAGTTCCGCATCTACTACGGTATGCATGTTGTGGAGAGAGCCGAACAAGAACAACAGCTCATCTTTGAAACCCAAAAAGCGCTAGACAGCAAATAGAAGCAAATTCATTATTTACCTGGACATTCTGCCTCCGTAGCATCATCACAATTCCACCATTCAGGAAAATTAGTGTCACAAAAGGAACGGCGATCGACGCCATGCCTGCAATCATCATTATGGAACTGTGCACATTTTCCAGACGAAATGCAAGGATCTTTGATGCATAGTCAAGGAGTGGAGCATATTAATACCGTAAGATAAGAGTGAAGCTTACCGATAATTCCCAACCACGTCGAATCGTTTCTCGTCACCGACCCGATCGTGTATCGGTACAGTTCATCGCAGTGAGGCCGCTCGATCAGCACTACTTCCTGTATTACAAAAATGTCTTTAGAAAGTCAACATTTTTTCTCATTTATACAATCTTTCTTTTCCTTTAGAATTAGGCTGTCACTACTTCAACCAACACTTCCTCACTTTCGTAAGCACATGCTAGTTCTGTGCACGAATTCTTTGCATACAAGTGAAGACCTTTTTCCGTGTAGGATCTTACATTCTTTCCCGGACCTGTACCTAGGAAGTTTTTTTGTTCTCCGGACCTCACGTTCCGAGAAGAAAGCTAGCACACACACACCGATCACTGTCGCTACTCTGTTTCCGCTTGTTTTCTGGCCAAAATCCCCGATAAACGGGTCACTGTCACCATCCGGAAGGCTATTATCCGGTCCTGGAGGATCCCTGATGCCTCTAACCGCGTCTTAGCCGAATACTCTGGGAAAGCGGGGGTCGCATACAATTGAGGAAGATGTACGCGCTCCCACGGATACTTTTCGACGGGGATTTGGCCCGGATTTTCACCCCCTCAAAGTGAAGCAATAGTTGCCTTCCCTCTCCCACTTGCTACTTTTGAAGGAAACAACGAGCGCTAGAGTGGGGCATGGAAGGATCGAATTTCACTGAGTCCCTTAGTTCTTCCGATCCCTGTCTTTGTTCATCCAGGGCTGAATCATCGCTTGCGTTCTTTAGATGAGAGGGGGCACTGTCTGGGCCTCTTCGTTAGCCATAGTATTTCATTTCGTCTATGAGAGATCAGGAGGATGGATAGAATCTCATCAGTGAATCATGCCTTTGTCTGCGCTCCTCATCAGACAATGTCTCTAAAGCTATCAGCCTGACGAGAGGATATGCGAAATACGGAGACTCTCCCGCTGGGAATCATCGGCAAGCGGGACTGCGTAATGATCGAGAGAGGAAGCGGCGAATGGAAGAATGGAAGCAGAAGGCGAATCAAAAGGAGGAAGAGAGCAAGAACGACCAAACAAAATAGCGCCCCCGAGGAGCTGAGACAATAGAAGCGCAAGTCTGCAGGATTCCGAGAAAATTGCGCGCTCGAGAATGAAAGACCAGGAACTATCCCAATGAGCTTTGAACTACAGGCAGATGCACCGAGGAATAATTCACCAAATGGTCTGGTATTTTTAATGAAGAATCCAACTCACATTCGTCACTATTTTTAGCAGGACAGCAGCAATAACGACAAGGACGAGGACGATCCATCGAGTTCGACTCTCGAAGCCCGTAAACGTCCAGTGCTTCGTCATGCAGTATCTGAAATGGCACATTGAGTACATAATCAAGAACTGTTGCATAAACTCCGGTGAAGAAATGCTGACCGTTCAATAGATGCCACTATTAAGCTGAAAGTAGAGGCCATTTTGAAGATCTGGAAAACATCAATTATTCATTTTTCCGTCTTCTTCAACAGCTTAATGGCTATTAAAATTCATTCAAACAATGTTAACTGTGTTTTTCAACCGTCAGCCATAGCGCTTCGTCTCACCTGCCCCAGATAGTACAGCAGAGGCATGACATTGATCCATTTGTGGATGAATGCAACATCGTGAAGGTATTCGGCATGCACTGGGACCGCCTGAAACATGCTCAGTTGTCACATTTTTATTCCTACCAATAACGTGACAATTCCATTTTTGTTATTTAACTCGAGAAAAAAGCTGACGGTATGATCAAACATCCTGAACATTTTGTTTCCGAGTCCTTTCCGAGTCTCGATGAACTCTTTCTCAAGAATCCGCTCAATAGTGTTTGTCTTCCGGCCATGTACTTGGATTTCAATTCACATCCGTCCATTTTTCTGAGTCATCATGCTCCTTTCCCCGGCATGTTTGCGCCTGTCAGAGGGGGTCCCTCGCGCTACTACTTCAAGTCACAAACGCGCGCTCCCCATTCCCACGATTCTCGGATACCACCCTCATCTTTCCCGCTGGTTGTTTGGTGCCCGTGTGTTTGAGAAACGTGACAGTTTCAACTATCCGACCCTGTATTTGTTTCACAAAAGTCCACAGATCATAATGATCTCTACGGGCTGTATGGGGTTTGCTACATAAAAATAGAAACAAAGATCAGAATGAACCCTCTAAACAACGGTTACAATTCTACGTTTCAAAATGTTATGTTTCACAAAAGTCAGATTCCAAAGATCGCAATGGGCAGTTAGACAATCGCGTGGCCTCTGGGAGACGAGAAAATGAGCGAGTCCTTTCCCGTCTCGTCATTCTTTGCCCTCACGCCAATCGGAAACGATAGTCAAAGTGTCCCAGAGCTCAAAGATTCGTTGGAAGGCAGAGAAGGGATGGATAAAAGCTCCAATAGATCAGCAAGTCCCTCAGAGAAAGTAGCCCGCGGATATTCCTGTCAATCAACCCCAACATCTGTTCTTTCTGCCTCGCCAGTGGTGTGTTTCTCTTTCATTCTGACAAATGCCTAACCCCAGCGCATCAAAACAAATCATCTCGCCCGTCCAAACCAATCCGTCTTTTCGCACCGACTCTCTCACACTTCAGGTCCTCATGTTGTTCGCCGACGCACTTTCGAAATTGATCATCGGTGGGGAGTAAATGGGCCAACAAATCGAATGAGAAGGCGGAAGGGCCCTGTGATGATCGTGCGTCATTCGATTACGAATCATCACGCCCCTGATTTTCATCCAATCTATCAACCGGGTGCTTCCACGTCAACCGATTTTTCAGTCGTGAGACGTCTAAGCTAGCCCATGGGCCGGCAGCAATGTGAAGAGGGTGTTGATAAATGGCATTTACGAAACGGAAGAAATTCACTATGCAGTATTTGCCACCCATGTTCATCATTTGCACGCTCAATGTTCTGATCCTGAACTGGTTTCTCTTTTTTTTGTTATCACTCCGCTATCTTTGGTGTGTACAATCTTCGTTCTCGAACTCTAACCGACCGTGGCGCTGTTGAATGCATGGGCCATTGTATGCGTGAGTGCCTGAACACTCTGACCCTCTCACTCCGCCCTTGTCTCTCTTTTTCTCTGACCCTCTGAGAGCCACGGCAGTGAAGATACAAACCAACTTCGTATGCGTGAGTGCTCCTTCCGTAGTATTGTTTTATTCACACCCCACTTTGGCACCCGCTTTGCGGTCACAAATATCGATGAATCTCCCCGTATCTAGCGCTCCAGCCTCTCCCCGACCATAGGATGAACACATGAAAAAATAAAGAGGTTACTGTCTGATGCGCCACTTCTCACTCACACCCCATACCACTTTAGCGCCCTGTGCCACGATCAAAGCAAAACAATCGGGTTTCTCTCTGAGGGAGGAAGGAAGGTGCCTCCATCCCTCTTCTCGCTCTGGTCATTATTTTCCAGCAGCAGCAGGCTGGTGTCTCTTCTCTCAATGTGTAATCGGTTCGCGGGGAGGAAGTGGGGGAGAGGCCCGGGGCCAGAGAGCAATGGCTCTCTTCATTTCACACACTCTCTTGCCTACTCTGACGGGCGAGAGAGCATGAGAGATAGAGACAGAACAGGGGCCAATGAATTGAGACAAAAGCAGCAGGAAGGAAGGAAGTGAGCGATTTTGAGCGAGAGATTTCAAAAGAATGCGGGAACTTGCTACCAGCTGAGCGAGCATGCAAATACATGACCACACAAGGAAATCATCAACGAAGTCCATTTGAAAGCCCATGCTGTGGAATGGAAGAGGAAGTACGAATTCCCAAGGATTTTGTTCCGTTTTTTTTGTACATTATAGTTGAAAACAGGTGGCAAATGACAAATATAACTCACCAGCAGTAGAATGTAGCAGCCATCGAGCAACGTATCAAACAGCGCTACGAATCCGAGGAAGAAGAAGGGCGATTGCCTGAAATTTATCTCAGGATGATCATGGTTTTCAAGATTTTAAAATTCCGGAGTTGTCCTTATTTCTTGCATACTTTGCCTCTGCTTCGTCGGGGATTAACGAGCGAGTCCGCAGGCCTTCATCCCCTCTACTAGGGCCCATTCATCAAGGGCTAATTCCCCCTCCATGGAGAGGTCTCAAGTCCTCCCTCCGTCCCCTTTGTGAGTGTTTCTGAGGGTGTTCAGATGCAAAGAACGAACCAATGATGAAAAGATGAAAAGGGAGGAAACTATTGCGCATTTTCCGGCGTTGTTCGTTGATCGTTAAACCTTTTCTAGCACAACATTTGGTTTCTAGTCGCCAAGAGCTTTAGCTTTGAATGGGGCAAATAGTTTTGTTCCCTGGAACGAAACAAAACACACGGTCAGCAAAAGGCGGCATAAGAACGAGCAATCTCATTCTCTTCGAAAAACACTGGGTGCTTTTCTGAAGGAGTAGTGTAATTGCGTTAGCTGTGGGGTTTTTCTTCTCGAATACAAATACAGAGATGACTGGGCATTCTCCAGGAGAATTCTTATGGCTCTCACGCAGGCCATTTGCTTGGTTAATGATTCCGACTCGCAGGACTCGCAGGAATGTCTCAGAATGTCCCATAAAGCCTCCAGAATGACTGACCGATAGTGGGCACGAGTGAGGAAGAGGATCGCCAGCAAGCAATTGGCAATCATTCCAAAGATGGCAAACGCGGTCCCAACAACGCCGACCAGCATGAATCTGCAATATGATTGATAGATTCGCCTGTTATTGTCACATAAAATGGGAAATGTGGAACAAAACGTGCGCCACAAACCCCTAATCCAATTCGAGATGACTACGTGTTTTCAGACAGGATTTCATCGCTGAAAGGCGCATGTTCTTCAAGTGACCGACCGGCCTCTAATCTTCCGGAGTGCAAACACACGTCTTGAGTAAAAGGGCACGATTCGAATTAGGCTAAAGCCGGACCTCAGGAGAGGGGGGGGGGCTAAAGCCTGCTTCCACGAACAATTTGCTTGTTTTCTTCGAAATTTCGATACGAATCTCACAGTACAGTCATCGTCCGCACACTGAAATACAGTCTAATACTCACCTGGCGGCCTCTAGCGCTCCATCGCTTGGCGCTGCGCATAGCGACGCTGCGGACACCGCCGGCAGTGAGAGAGCGAGCGCAAACTCGGCGCTCGAATCCGGAACCGCCGAGGTGGCCGCCGATTCGATGCCAGGCGGCGATATTGTGGGCGCCATATCCCCAACGAGGCTCCTCGGCTCCGCGAGTGAAGCTAAGCGAAGAGTTGAGGAGGATCGCCGCGTTCTCTGGAATAGGGTGTATGATTATAATGAATTTGATCAGACAAAGTAACGAATGCATGAACACCACAGATCGGCGCGGAATAACGAGCCTGAATCGAGCACGCACGTATTACACTGATTGTGAGTGTGCACATTGTTTGAAAAAGTAAAAGATATGTTGCACGACGGTTACTCGGAACGGTGCTGTTCACAGACGCAAGACAAATCGAGCGGCGATAAGCAATCCAAGGTGACGGTAGACGCTGGATTATGCATAAATGATCAGGCGCTCACAAGCGCACGGAATAGATACTAACTGTGCACAGGCACTCTTCGCTTGGAAAGCTCTCGGGAACGCCTGGGAAGTGTGGTGGTTGGTTGACGGATGGTGGAATGAGGACGGCGTCGCGTTAATGATCGAGAGAGAGATGGAGGAGGTGTGAGAATCGCGCCGAGAGGGAGAGAAATCGCAACAGCTGCCGTCCTGTTGCGAAAACAGAAACAAATAGTAGGAAAATAACACAGGAATACCGAGATTCTAGTATGAGGCCACGTCAGGTGATTGAAAATAGCCGCTCGGAAAATGGCAAAAGTGGAAAGCTATTTGCCGCTATACCCTTGAGTCGGCCCGAACAACAGGGGAGAGGGTAGAAGTGAGGGAGGAGGAGTGTCCTACGGGGCACTTTGATCGCGTCATCATCATAGGATGTCCCCTGTGCTCGTAAATTGGGCACCGGGGCACAAGTTACTTTCGCGAAATTGGTTTTGAGCTCCGGAAAGGGACCTCCTCGAGTAGAGCACACACTTGATGCTGTCTGTTTCACACCCCCGCACAGCTCATCACACAGACTCGTGGCGCTTGTCAGTGCTTGCTAATCCAATAAAAGTGAGTCGCGTTGAGACGTCCGTCTGAGGCTGCAGAAAAACACTCGAACTCTGCTCGAAGCGCCGCAGCGAGCCAGGAAGTAAAACTCGCGTTCATTATCTCGACTGTCACGATGAATGCGCGAATTTCTACTGCATTCGATTTGATGATTAAAAGCGCCAATTTGCTCAACTGTCAGAGTGTGCAAAAATTGGCAATATCGTGCGCAATAAAGGTCGCGCCGCGGAAGGGTTATGAACGTTTCATCTCATATGCATTTAGAGTGGCCCTATGATCTTCTTGCAACGAGATGGGCAATGGAAGGACAGAGACCAAGGAAGTTCACAATGAGCACATACGAAGCAGAAAATAGGGCCAGTTTACGATGTTTGGAGTCGACTGGTAAGACTTAATTTTTTTGCCGCTGTCAATGTCCAAAAAGTACAGCCACAGACACAATTCGGCCTGTTCAACTAAATTAGCTAATGCAGGTGGTTTAGCGTCGCGAAAACTATCGTGAGAGTATTCTAGATCTATGAAAGGCTCAGAGTTGAGCCGAGCGAAGGGAATGAATTCACACAATCAACGAGCATATAACGAGGAGCGCGAGGGAGAGAAAGAAAGAAAGGTAGGAAGGGAGGGAGGATGTGTTGTATCTCACCCGATATAGGCTTCATTTCCGCTAGGTAACTAGAATTTGTTCGAAAGAACATGATGCACGCATAACATCACAAAAAAGGAAGAAGAAAATGAGATGAGAATGAATAATGCGCAAGTGCATGCATTGTTCTGTTCAGTCCACCTACTCACTGCATAAATTGGAAATTTGGAGCAAAACTAAACATCCCTTCGTTCGTTCTCGCAAACGATCATTTGTAGCCGAATTGCAAAAGTCGGACGACGAAATTAGCGATCTATCTGCGTCTCACGCTCAGAGTCGCAACAGAAACCACTTAGCGCCGCTCGCCACCACTGTTTATTCTGGGTTTGGGAGAATTTATTCTCGGAAAGCCGTCAGAAAAAAGTGGCAATAGCGGCCAAACGTTTCTCCTCGAAGACTCAGCTTTTCGTCGAGGACCCAAAGGCGCCAAAGTAAGCAGCAACCGAGGGGCTTAGATAGCTGAGTGGAGGAGGATGGGGGCAGAAGGGGGCGGAGCTTGGCCCGGGGAGCAGGAGGAGGAAGAGGGGTTGAATTGGGGAGGGGGGGGCGAAGGAGGAAAGAACACCATCAGCAAAAGCAACAGGGATCACACACACACTGTCGGGGATTCAGTTTCGACTCTGTTGCCAGTCGACCAAAAACACCCTGGACTGAAACTAAATTCCGTTGACTCCCCCGCTAACTCCCATTTGTCAAGCACGATTTCTGACCACACCAGGCAGGGAAGAATCGGGCTGAAAGCTACAGAGCTCACGATTTGGGTACATCGAAGACACAATTTTCGAGTGGGCCTCGACCGTTTTTGTGCACTCGCGATCAGACGCCGCAAAAACGGCCCTTTTCAAGTATTCGGGCGAATACTCAAGAGAAACGACCAGACTCCGGATGCCTCTCGAATTACGAAAACAGCTTGCTGGCCAATAAAAGAGGAGGAGGGAGGGGGATCGAAGCTCAAGAGGGTCTGACCTCTCCTCATCCTCTTGCTGTGCATTTAGAGGCCTCCCGTCAAAGAGACACACTAGATGGAGAGACAGTGAGTAGGAGACTCTCCTCAGTTCCCATGATCTCTCGTTGCTCTGGCCGACGAGGGATCATGCAAAGTGAGGAGAGCGCGCGCTTCCGCACTCAGGAAGACGGGCTCGATACAGAATAAATACCCGCTATGTCGTCTGGAAGAACGAAAGAGAGATAGAGAGAGAATGGAGAATGGCAAAACACCGGCGATAAATGCCCCGTGAAAGACTGCGATTTGCGCTCCGGAACGCGCCTGAATTGACGGTGTTTTCGTCGATTACTTCCGCGATACGTGAACAATGCGATACTGAAGCAGTTCCGGTCTATTGACGAGTTCAGATATCGGAAAGCAACAGATTAGAGCACTTCAGGTTTCAGTTGTTTGACGAGCAGTGAGAACTCTTGGGACAACCGAGTGAGCGAAGTGAAGAAACGATATTGTAGTGAATACAGAAACGCAGAGCAGATCGTGTGAACTTGCTCGATTGCGATATACGAACAAATAAGAAACTGAGATAATAATAAAGACGGCAGTATGGTTTCTGGAACTCTCTCGGCGCAATTGTGCTAAACCGTGGCAATGCTGATTGCAGAACCGAAAGATTCAGCTATCGTTCGTGATCTAAGATTATAAAGTTGCCGAAAAAGCTGGCAATATTCCAGTCAAAGGCTTCTCAACGGACGTAGCATAATCGAAAAGCCCATGAAAAAAGACAGCACATAGATCCCCTGAACGCGGAGATCTCTCGTATATTCGAGAATGAATAGAAGCCGATACTTTTGCAACAATTTTGGAAAGTTTTGGATGAAAAGGCTCTTTTTTCTTCCACATTCCTCTGTCAGCTGGCCAAACTAGGAAAGAAAGGAATGTGAATCTCTCTGTGTAATCTGCTGCATTTTTCGATGATATTTTCCGTTCGGTTGATGCGAATTCGTGCCTTTCGCTACATAGACAAGCACGTATAGGTAACTCTGGTGATTGTTTGTTCCTGCAAAAGTGCTCGTGGACAGCACTTTTCTGTATCCCTTCGGAACGAGGTATCGCGTGAATGTAGCGAAGATAACACCGATTTCGCTCTCTGATGATCTGTTCAAGTTCTGGTCCAGTTCTGGTACCGTCTCTGCTCGAATTTCCATGTCCATTGGAGGCACGCGACCTGTGAAGAGGAACGACACTATTTCGTGTCCATCAACCACTATTCCCAACCATTTTCAACCATATTCGGCCGGTGCATTATTCATCGTGTTTTGATCGCAAAAAAAGATGCTTCTAACGGAGCTATAACCCGAAAGGTAGCTGTGAAAACTGGAGGTTCTCAAAGGGAAAGGTGGTAGTTGGCTTCTGTCTAGGTATCTCTGGTTACGTAGAAGGTAATTAGAAGCCCTACTCAGCATAGAAGCACCATTAGTTCGAGTGAACAGTTGAGGACCATCGTGTGGTTAGGCAGTCTGTCTGTGAGGAAGCGAAGCGTGGCATGACCAACGAGTCTGCTCATCCTTCCCCTCTGTCCAGAATGCGGAACTAAAAGACGGCTTTTAAGAGCCGGCAGTGAGATGGTGACACCCCACGCGGAAGAGCGGCTAAAAGGATTAGTGGATGGAGTTCAGAAGGATAAACAAAAGTGAAAGAGAGAGAAAATGTTGCAGTTTGCTGCCTTTCTTCGAAGTCGTTCAAAGATCTTGAACGAATCTTGTGCTTTGTTTGGTGTTGGTTTCAGGAACAGTGAAACTGGGAGCAGTACAGCGAAAATGCTCTGGAAAGAGTGCTTTCCATGAATAAACTTTGAGTGTTCAGGTAGACACTACAACTACAGGAAAAAACATAATTTCGGAACAGTTGAAAGGTTAAGATCTTCGTTCTCAGCGATAAGAAGGACAACGGATGTTCTTAGTTTTTTGTTCCCTGAAAAAATCGATCAATATTCAAACTCCGATACTCTCATCAGGATTCGTCATCAGGGCTCTCAATCGCCGTCTTTCAGGCGCGGGTCGTAAAATGAGCGGCTCTCCACACCCTGCCATCCTTCCATATCAGCACACCCTCCTTATTTTACACACTCTCTCGATTCTTGGATCATTTACGACCCTTGCAGCCACATTCACCTTATCAGTGGATGAGACATTGCCTTACTCTCTTCAACCACACTCTCTCTCACCAGTCAGAGAGGTCGAGAAATAAGTGAAAACAGAGAGAAGCAGGCAAATGATGCGGACTGATACAATGAGATGACGCCCAACCGAGTCCCTTCTCCAATGAAAGCTTTTCATGATGTCCGTGATCAATACTGTCGACTTTCCACGTTTTTTCCCATGTATTTCAGACATTTTCTGACTATTTTTTGAATCATATTTTGCAGTAATGAGAGCCGTTCTGATCGCGCTTGTGGCGCTCGCCGCCGTCGCACATGGACAGGTATTTTATATCATCTTTTACGAGAAAAAAAACAACAAAATACACGGTTTTTAGCCTGAACTGATGAAATTGCTAATTTTTTACCGAAATCTAGCGGAAAATTGCAGTTCGTGAACACGATGCGCATTCCTGACGAGGCTGCCGACTGGGCGGTAATGAACATGAATCCCGCTGCCAAGGTATTTTCGAAAATAATTTAATTATTTTTTTTAAAATAAGCATAACAAATAATTGCAGAAAGACGACCCCGCCGTGTGCATTTCGACGAACTTCAAGAGATGCCAGGTAAGTATTGAGACCTAAAATAACCTGAAATGATACACTGATCTGAAGCAGCTTTGCGTACAAGTATTGTGAGATCACTGACATCAATCCTTACACTAACACGATTTAATTTTGTTGTAATTCCAGTCCGAGTTCGACAACATCCTCGGTTTCGACACGTCGCTCGATTGGAAGAACTCCTTCGATTTGTCCCAGGTGAATTTGGAATTTTCAATTTCGCAAATATCCTGAAATTAATACTAGGCCATCGACGACTACGCCGATCAGAGCATCGACAACATCCTCAACCTGTGCTAGTGAGTTTCCAAGTGGCATTCCTCGTGTTGGACTGTTGAGTGGAAATGCAAATGATCAGAGCCAGAAAAACGATGAATTTCATACCGGAACTGTCATTATGTAGCGGGTATTGTTGTTATACTAGAAAATAGAAAACGTAGCCTACAATACGAGAGAGAATATTCGAACCGCCATCAAAAAGGCAGATATGTTGATGCTGGCGCATGAATTATTCGGGATGCGAGCAATGAGAATAAACTTTTTCCGAATCCTAGCGACGGGGTTCCGGAAACAATATGGACAATGCGATGTTTGATCCCATGAATTTGGATCCTTTTCCGGAATTTCATTGGCTCAGATTGACCAGATGTACATTGAACTGGGTGTGGGGGGGGGGCGGGCATTGCATGGATAATCAAAAAATTGGCAACTCAGCTCGCTTGCAAAATCATCAGCTGCACTTAATGCGCGCTGTTGGCTGGCACTCTTCCCTCTTGCATTATGATTCCATATTTCAGTGCCCGTTCTTACTTCTACCAGTGCCTCGGAGCACAGTATGCCAGCTGCGTCTCGCTCTACAATCTCCTCGGAGAGGTTAAAAAATATTTACAAAATAAGTGCTATGCAAGGAAAAAACGGGTGCTTCGGTCCCCGGTAAGAATTATAAAATACAACACGTAGTTATGCTTTTCTACTGTTCCGTCTCGTACTGGGGCAGAATTAGGCCGCACCATACACAACGCAAATACCCAATGCTCGTAAATGCTTCTTAAACGCAAGAGATCTTACTTCGTGACGTGTGTCATTTACCTCCAAAATATCCGCGCCGTCCTCCATTTTGTCATCGCTCGCCTCATGACGAAAAGTAATAAGGAACTGTCGCGCATACTCCTTCACCAATACTCACAAACAATAAGACTGTTTACCGTATTTGAAGAAGCAATCGAAGAAATCATATAAAAAAAGGAAAAGTAATGAAATGCGCAAATTCAATCCATTTGCTGCAGGATGGTTCGACTGCATCGCAGGCTTACAACTACGTGCAGACGTACATGTCCCTCGACTTCCTGTGCAACGCCGGATTTGAGGGTATTTTCCCGATTTTCGTTAATTTCTAATTATCAATTTCGTAGCATTTATACCGGATCTGCGTATAAAAAGATACTATGTGAAAGGCTTCGAAAATCTAAAAAAAATTGTGAATTGCAGAGGCACTCAATCAGTTCCAGTGCATGAAGTACGTGCCTCAGGGATCGCCCGACTACAATGTGAGAAGAATTTCAAAAATCATGAGACAAAGAAAATCCTGAAATTAATTGCAGGCGTGCGTCAACAACTTCTCCTACCAGCTCGGTCAGAATCCCCAGCAGTTCTGCGGGTATCTTGTTTTTGATATTTTTTATAAATTATTTCATCAATAATTGCATTAATTCAGACACGTTAACGACACGGCCACCTGCCTGAACAACGCCTACTCTAAGGGATGCTCCGCTACGGACCCCAGAGGCGTAAGCTCCTAACACTCGACAGCTAAATATAACAGACATTTTGCTCCTTTCTCACACCCAATATGCAAGGCATGAAAAATCTAATATGAAGTGATTGTTGTCACCAATAGAAGTAATTCATGTTCTAAATGCAGTAAGCCATAATAGGATCACTGAGCAATCTATCTTTCTTCTACTTCTTCACCCCAATTTCCTCCCTTCAGGCAGGATGGTTCGGTTGCGAGAACTTCCGTCGCTCGTTCGAGGCCACTTGCTACGAGACCACCAGATGCTTCGTCCACTAATCTCCGGTCCCATCATTTCCCGGATACCGCTCCAAATCTCTCTGTGGTCTTCATATATTTTCCTGCACTAAGTTGTAATAAAAAAGCATGTAATAAATCAATTGTATCGGTCGTAACTTCCGCATTGGAATTTTGTTTGTATTCTGATTCTTAAAATGAAGCTGTAAGGAAATCATGAAAGGCGTGGACTTTATTAGCGCCTGATTTTGTATTGTAGAGCGTTCGTCGAAATTATTACGTAAATGCTGTAATTTCGCAACCGCACATTACGGTAATGTGAACAGATCATAACTTTATTTTCTCTTGCTTCACGGCACGCGTTCCAGGCAGCAGATAACGACTCTGAAGCAATTTTCATTAGTCTTATAGTTCGGCAACCACTGCAACTCTACAGTCAGGCTCTACCCGAAGGCCCAAAAGCAACTGACGGCTTCCTCTCAGGAAGCTTTCCGTCTCTGTCATTATCCCGTCTGTGTAGCTATTACCCCTTCATCATTTCCTAGTAGGCAGAGTATCTTGGATGGATAGCATGCGCGGATGCCTTGCATAGAAGAAGAACATGAATCTCCAGCAGCCCTTGTCTCATTGAACTTTGTTCAGTGGTTTGTTTTCCCTCATCATTTCCTAGTTGGTCAAAGTCTCCGAGTGCACACGAGAATCTCTAAGATGAAGGCGGAAAAAGGGAGCACGTGGATGGGAGACTATGGAACCGGAGCGGAATTCATCGAAACCCCCTTCTCTTGAGTTTCATTTCTTAGTCAATGGGCTTTGATCACTTATCCATAGCTCTTTGTCCTTCCTCACGCGTGTTCCAGTCAGTGAAGCCTTGAGAAAGTGGAAAATTTGGAATATATTCCATATTTTTTCCATCATTATCCCAGTCATCTTACACATGCGTATCCCCGAGAAGGAAAGTAGCGCGTGCAAAGAGAAGGGAGGATTTGGAACCGGAGGAGGCGGATTTACCTAAACCCTTCCTCTCTCTCTAGTCTCATTAGATGAGCAGGCGCAGCCTGACTCGCTTGCTAAATTCCACTCGCCTGCTAGTTTGTCAAGAGGTGGCTCCATTAAGTATTCAATGCTATTCCATGTCTCTTCGCCCCTCCTCTTGCTCTCGCGTTCTCTCCATTTCATCATAGGGCAGAGTACTTAGAGCATAAACGAGGTTCACTCCTCCTTTCGTTCTCTTCCCATTATTTTTCGAAAATTTTGATCTTCAAGTTACAAGTCTGGCTGAAAAGTGTTTCGTGTAAGCTCATCGCTAGTCCGCCATTAGGTAGTCAATGCACGTTGCTCGTCCCCATTCATCCATTCATGAATTTCCGAGAGATGTGCTCATGATGGCCTCAGCGTTGCTCTGACGTGCTAGCTTACTTGAGAACGACTTCTCACTCTCACTCTATCTCTCTCCCCGAGGCTACTCTACACGGAGAAAGTTATTTCCACACGCGCCCTAGCACTCCGGCTGATTCTTTGTGCGCGCGACCCTCTTGTTTATGCCCCCTACTTGTTTGCCAAGCCTGCATATTTGAACCGTGTGAGGTAGTTCCTGAGCGGTGTTGCGCTAACGAGATTTTTCCTATTTGTCATCTTTCTCAGCACGGTCCGCCAAGTTTAATTGGAGCTAGACATTGAAGTGCGATTTGTCTACGAGTTCGCCAATCAAGTGTACGAAAACACAATTACGAAGAATTTGTGACGCTCCGTAGTCTCACTTTTCCACTTCCTAGTCTTCGATTGCGCACGAAAATTCATTTAATCTGTGCGTTGACACTTTTCATCCCACATTTCTGGAACGTACATCTAAAGAGTTTAGTCTAGAAAGAGTTTCTCTCGTCACGCGTCTACTCCCATATCCAAATAGCCAATATTTGATGGCAGGTGGACATGCTAGGCTTCCCTGGCCCATTTTCATTGATTCGACGAGGTAGTTTCCCAGATGTTTCTTTCTTTCTATTTGCTACGAATGCGGGTCTGAGTATTTGAAGTGCGTTCTATTGTCGGAGTATTCTAGATCCCACTCAAATTTCGATACGTAGAAATTTCTGTATCTATTTCTGATCCAGAACATGACCTGGGCTTTCCGTGTTCTAAGATTTCCGAAAAGTGGGCCAAATTAGAAATTCTCAGAAAAAGGGTTAAACATCTCGCACAAATCCTCACGCAATCCACTTATCTGCACCTTTGAATTTATGATTAGAGTTCTCTTATTGGAATCAATTCCGGAATTCCAATAGTGCAATCAATGGATCCTCTCTCTTCATTTCAATTCCAATATGACTCGTTGTTCGGTGCGGCCAATTCCAATAGTTATTGGAAATTCAATCAGACAAGGAGAATTGGCGATAGCGGTCCTTTGTTCTCTCTTATTGGAATTCCAATATGAATTTGGATTCCAATAACAGATCATTTTCCAATAGCAGACAGCACCATTCTCGCTCGTTATTGGAAATCTGAGGGAGAGATGGGTCAATTTCAATAAGTGAACTCTATTTATGATTCATCGCACTCGTGCAGCCCTTCTCGCTTCGTTCGTGCAGTATACTCGCTATGCCAACTTCCTGTTCGTGTTAATACCCTTTCGATTATTCGCGATACCTCTTAAAGGGAAGGAATTTGCTTTTCAGATGCGTTACTGAGAGTCGATGAGCCGTTTCCATCTCGTCTGGTTGAACCAGAGTCTGACCGAGCCCTTTCAACCCCTGTTTGAGATCGTCTACGCATGTGAAGTGAGCTTACCCTATTTGAATTTCGAAAGTGGCAATTTAATTTCGAAAATGTATTTTTTTCAGATCTTCCTCATCCTCTCCTTCATTCTTCTATCGCCGTTCGCCTGCTATGCGATACTCAAAGCCACTCCACTTCATCAAAATGTCAGCTATTTTCGTTCGGTTGTCTTTGCGGAAGTCTGAATCCAAAATGCGTGGTAAGAGTACAACTTCCGATTATGCGCGGAAGCTCGATAGCCAATGAATTTATTATGAATGCAAATAAGTCTCGATCGTCTCATGGCTGCAAGCTCTTTGGCGAACCAGAGATCGAGTGTAATGGAAGTACAGGGTAAATCGGCAATTTTCTCTTAATTATCAGCCTGACGAGATTATCAGGTTAGGAAGCCCATTGTTGACTGCGGACAGCACTAATTTCGTTGTACTATCGAAACAGGTAGTTCGAGTCGCATGAGCAGAGACACCAGAAGCAGATATCTGGTACATTTCAGGTTCGGTTACTCTTCTCAACTATGGTTCTTCACGGGTTCCTCGCAGCCTCCTCACGACTTGCCCTCATCGCTCACCAGTTATTGGGGGAGACCACTAACGGTAACTAATTTCTTGTAGCTGATCATGACCTCGTTCACGTATTAGAATAGGATATTGAGTACATAGAAAGTGATAAAGGAATATAAAGGAAATATCAAGATCCCTGTTGAACTTTTGGTCCAGTTCCATTTGTCAATGTCGCTGACTCAACGAGTCGGAAGCGGACTTTGGCACGTGGATTAAAAGTGGGTTAGGTTGGGGTCAACACGAGAGCGCGCGCAGTAAATTAGGTAAACGGATGGTAATGAAATGAGAGGCTCAGTGGTTACGTGAAACGGAGCAAAGAGTGTGTGCACCCTGAGCACGCACGTTTATTGGCTTTGTTTCTCGTGAGCAGACGTGCCCTGAAATAGAAATATGGGAAAGTAAGTAGACGCATTGCTGGACACATTTATCATATTCAACTTCACTGAAGGCCATTACTATATTTTAGTCTTCAAAGCCTAGCCTTCTTTGCAGCACTTCATTTTTCTTTGCAGCTCTTTTTAGGGTTTTTTGTGCCAAAGCGTAACAATAAAAAATAGTCATGAACTGGAGTCATGAACTTTTCATTTCCGGAGTCGCATCCTAAAGCAGAGAACTTGAAGGAAATCGTGAATAGTTTATTCCAGCACGTTGCAAGCGCATTAGAGAAAATTAGATGGAATTCTGAAGTCAATAAATTTTCAGATGTTTCCCAGTCTTGGCTCACCGCAGCTAGCATTGCAAGGGAGATCAGTTTTGGCTATTTTATGATATTGTGAGTGCAATTTTGACTGCCGCCATTGGATTCAAGATTAAATCGTTCCAGATTGTTGTTCATCTCGGCTGAGCGCGCGGTGGCAACGTATGCGTGGGCATGGTACGTGTTTTCTACAAATAGTCTTAATTATTGAAATTTTATCGGCATAAAATCAACAAACAAATTATAGGTACGAATCGCAAGCGGACTCCACGCTGGCCGTATTCGTCGTCCAATTCAGCTTCGTTGTGCTGTACAGTATCACGATCGCGATCTTTTCTGTCTATGGTGAATATACCTATATTTTCCTTTTTTTGGCTATGAATTTAACTAATCGTTTCTTTTTTTTTAGAAATTTACTCGATGAACACACACGTGCTCGTCTTCGCAGTTACACTTTCGCTTGGAACCGCGGTTCGTTTTAAATTGTTTTCACGTTAAAAAAAGTGGGAGTAATGAAATATGCACAAAAGGAAACTGACACCGCAAACAATTCGACTATTATAATTGCATCACGCTTATTATTTTGACGTGATTGCGTCACATCAATTTCTTGTTCAAAAGTCCGCGGCTGGAGAACAAAATGCACACAAAAGCATAATTTAGAGAATAATTAGTACTTCCTAGAAAAAACGTGAATGCACAAAAAATCAAGTCTGGTTTCCAGTGCTTCTTCAAACTCCTCTCTCACAATATGCGTGAGCTGCAAAAGCTGAAAGGACGGCGGCACGAGAATTACGGATACCAGATCTCGAAGAGCTATCAGATACGAGAGAATCTAGCCGTATTCAAGGTTCCTTTTTTACAGAAAGATGGATGGAATGGTGTCAAGTGTTCAGCATTTGTCCAATTGAATGCGAGAAACGAAAAATACAATAAAAACATACAGATATTCCGTCATCTCGCCGTTCCCTGTTGTCTCATGGCACTGCCGGCGTTTCTTTTCTTCATTCTCTACTGGTGGATTCCGGTCGATGCAGGTTGGCATGACCGCAAAAATATCAAAATCAAAATTAATTTTAGGATGGAATACGACGCGGCTCGTGTGCATTGCACTGTATGATTTCTGGCTCGCTGGGTGAGTGATTTATTTTTTTTTTTTCGAAAAAAAACCTTGATGGGTAAACAATGTACACAATCTGATGTGCAATATATTGCCAGTTATTTTTTTCTAACGAAAGCTGTTTTTTAGATACGACATGATGCTGCTCATCACTCTCATCAGCGCAGATGACCGATTCCAGAAGAGTCTCAGCAAGTTCACAGTGTTCGAGGCGCTCTTTGAGTACTTTCGACCGACCGGAACGCCAAAGTGAGCTTCAGATAACTTTTTTTGTATTTTTTTTGTATGTGATGTCGAATCATCATTTCCAGACCACAACGCACAACTCGCGAGAACGAATCGAATGTCTACTTCTCTCTACTATCTAAGGATCTCCGACTACAGCATCTGTGACCATCCCTTGGAACAAACATTTCTGTATTCAACCAGTACAAGTACTCGTATTTATTTATGTTTCTCTATTGTCGAATATATCTTTGAATTAAACTGGAATTACAACCTCTAGTTTTCGCACTCACTACACATATGTATGGTATAAGAGCGAGCTTAGATTGTGCTTGTTGTCTCGATGATCCTAACAGAAGAGAGAGGTGCAGGATTCGAATTCTAAAGTGCGTAGCCTTACAAGGGGCACAAATTACAACACGTTACGCAATTTTTCAGCGAAAATAGAAGGAGAAGATCAGTGATGTTAGCTTCGATTGCGCAGTCAAACAATTGTTATGCCTTTGATCTGATGGAGATCTTTCGATTGTGGCTTTGTCAGGTCGGGACAGGACAACGGATTGCTCACCCGACCAACACCAATCGTCTTCCGGTCTACCAAATTGGCACGCCCATAATGACATTGAGTGGGAGAGGGAATCCCGTATAAAAACGAACAGCACGATACCAATTTATCGTCAAATTGAATCTACCAATACAACAACATGTGGACATCCCTTGCACTTCTTTCTCTCATCGCCTCCACATTCGCATTCCCGGTATGCACTAATGAATTTCTGTCGTAGCTTCAACCACGTTCAGGCCTCAACACCAAACCCCTGTGACGGCGTTCTTGGATGCAACAACCACGGAACGTGCGCTGGAACTCTCGAGGAAGGTCTCTATTGCATCTGCGATCCCGGATACTATGGAATGACATGCCAACTCCCTGGTAAATATTTTTGACTTTTTAATAATATTTTTTGTCTTTATTGAAATTCAAATGACAGATCCGTGCGACAACATGATCAACTGCAATGGCAACGGAGTTTGTGCCGGCGGTGTGGAAGATCTTCATTGCGAATGCTACGATGGATGGTACGGAGTGAGATGCCAGATCCCGTCGGATAGACTTTCCACTCCATCTCTCTAGTTTTATTATATTTCCATATATCTGTACAATATCGGTAGGATTCATTAAACAGTCATACACGTGCATCAATTTCCATGAGATTCCAGACTCGAATAAACCATTTTCAAACTTGATTAGCATTGCAATCACGCTTCATTCCTATTCTGTTTTTCTTGGCTCCACTTTCGTACGCTCATGTGATTCACGAATTCGTTCCTCTCCGATACATTCGAAATGGAGGCAATAATATTAATGATCTGAATTTGATCATTCCACTGTGTTGGATGGCATTGCGAAAGAGCGCGCAAAATGAAGAGACAAGAATCTCTGTTCAATTTCCTCTTCTCACATCAAGCTGGTGTAGCAGGTGGACTTTCCACTATAAAGCCACCGTACATGGATACATCATCACTGTTCCCACAATCATGAGACTCTCTATGCTCTTCCTTCTTCTCTGCATCGTTTTCTGTGTTGTAGCGAAACACTCGCCCAAATCTCATCACAAGGTCAAGTCTGCATCTTCCGAGTCAGATGAGAAATCAGGATCGAAGTTCGATTCTCACGAGCATTCCCATACAAAGCGCCATCACCGTCACACCAAACGTCCTCACCACCATCATCACCATTCCTCCCTCGCACCGTCGCCGTCTCCTGATTACCATCTTCCCTCTTCTCCCGCTCCTTCACACTCCACTGACGCGTCTAAAGTGACTGAGGAAGTCGAGGTGTCCACCTTTGCCCCGAACTCTTCTTCTTTCGCTCCAGGCGCTTCCACATTCGGCCCGGAAGCCCCAACCAATTTCCCTGATATTAATGAGGAATCAACTGACGCGTCTGAAGTTACTGATGAGCCAGAGACGTCATCCTATGCTCCGGAGCAACCTACCGATGCCGTCCCTGAAGTCACCGTTGCAACCGGCTCGCCCATAATTGGAGACATCCTCACCGATGGACCTGTAGCTGAAGTAACTGAAGAACCTTTCGCTCCGGAGGCTTCAACCGGTTTCAGCCAAACCGTTACTACCGATGATCGTCTTGATACTATTTTGTGAATTGGTTACTTTTTATATCCATAAATATATTTTATTTTGGGCTTGTAAATAGCACAGTACACACATGACGCCTGATGAAAACGAAAGTGTTTACGATATTTACAATATGAAACCAGATGTGCAATCATAATAAGATATCATACTCCTCAGAATCAAGAATGATCTATAAATCTGAAGCAGTGCAAATAATGTGTAAATGACGACGATCGGCCGTGGTCGATAAGAATTAGTCACTCGATCAACCTCAAACGTCTTCCGGTCTTACCAAATGACACGCCCATAATGACATTGAGTGGGAGAAGGAATCGTGTAT
>LS488367.1:0-10676 GCA_900490705.1 Pristionchus arcanus | reverse complement strand
GCTTGGAGGTAAGTACCCAGTGAATCGATAGCTCGCTAACCAGCACATTTCGATTTAAATGCACAATATCACGAGCCAAAAAAAAGGAAATTCGATAATATTTTGCCTGTATTAACTATAATAAAAAAAATGATTATTAATTTCCTATTAAGGTTCCCTTCGCTCGCTCGGCTTTCGTCGACTGCGGTCATATCTGCTGCAGTGCCTGTGCGACTCAGCTCGTCGTAAATACTCGCAGCGCCTACGTCGACTGCCCAATCTGTAGGCAGTCAACGTTTACGATGATAATGTACGAGCTGTATGATAATGAATCATCGTACGTTAGCCACTCAACTCGTCGTAAACGAGTAACGTCGTAACTCGTAGCGCCTACGTCGACTGCCCAATCTGTAGGCAGTCAACGTTTACTATGATAATGTACGAGCTGTATGATAATGGGTACAAGGAGGATGCCGAATAGGCGAATAGCGCCAAAGTCTAGTGGAATTGCCGTATGATTGCGGTTTCTTACGATAAAATGTTTAATCACAAAATTTTTCGTTAAGTGCCCTCTGGCAACGATTAGTTGAATAGCGCATTTTCTCGTTTATGCTCAAAGAACCCATCCCACAAATGTCACAACGGAAGGATCTATGGCGAGAGAGTTCTTTCTCATTTTGAATTTACGCCCCAGTTAAACTGCATCACATTATCACTACTTCATTGATAATAATAGTTCTTATCAACGACTAAGCTCACGCCATCGAGATAGCATCTTAGTAATTAGAAACTAACTGACCGAATAATCACATTGAACTGTATCCGTGATCGTTGCTGTGCCAGCTCAGCAGGCGCATCGACAATGTCCCAGATGGACGACTTGGAGTACTCTGGAAGGACAGTTATTATGATAATCATTATATCCGGTCCCTTATCAAAAGGAGCAGCATGGTCGCTGTTGAAAAGCGCAAAATTGTAAGCTAATAATTAATTTTAAGAATTTAATTTCTAAAAATAAATATAAATTGAGACCTCCCAGGTCGATGTACTTGACGTAGTCCAGGATCAGCTCCTTCTCGTCGTACTGTAAAGGTCAGATATCAAAGATCAACATCACTTGGTCCTTCTCGCTTACATCTGTCAAAAATCTAGTCAAAAAATCAAAAAAAATCCTTATCTAGTGATTTAGGCAAACTGGAAACTGCACAAGGCACCAGATTTAATTTTATGTTTTTCAGAGCAAAATGAGAATTACACGACTCACCAGTGTCAACCACACATTCGTGTGCATCACTTGGTCCTTCTCGCTTACATCTGTCAAAAATCTAGTCAAAAAATCAAAAAAAATCCTTATCTAGTGATTTAGGCAAACTGGAAACTGCACAAGGCACCAGATTTAATTTTATGTTTTTCAGAGCAAAATGAGAATTACACGACTCACCAGTGTCAACCACACATTCGTGTGCATCACTTGGTCCTTCTCGCTTACATCTGTCAAAAATCTAGTCAAAAAATCAAAAAAAATCCTTATCTAGTGATTTAGGCAAACTGGAAACTGCACAAGGCACCAGATTTAATTTTATGTTTTTCAGAGCAAAATGAGAATTACACGACTCACCAGTGTCAACCACACATTCGTGTGCATCACTTGGTCCTTCTCGCTTACATCTGTCAAAAATCTAGTCAAAAAATCAAAAAAAATCCTTATCTAGTGATTTAGGCAAACTGGAAACTGCACAAGGCACCAGATTTAATTTTATGTTTTTCAGAGCAAAATGAGAATTACACGACTCACCAGTGTCAACCACACATTCGTGTGCATCACTTGGTCCTTCTCGCTTACATCTGTCAAAAATCTAGTCAAAAAATCAAAAAAAATCCTTATCTAGTGATTTAGGCAAACTGGAAACTGCACAAGGCACCAGATTTAATTTTATGTTTTTCAGAGCAAAATGAGAATTACACGACTCACCAGTGTCAACCACACATTCGTGTGCATCACTTGGTCCTTCTCGCTTACATCTGTCAAAAATCTAGTCAAAAAATCAAAAAAAATCCTTATCTAGTGATTTAGGCAAACTGGAAACTGCACAAGGCACCAGATTTAATTTTATGTTTTTCAGAGCAAAATGAGAATTACACGACTCACCAGTGTCAACCACACATTCGTGTGCATCACTTGGTCCTTCTCGCTTACATCTGTCAAAAATCTAGTCAAAAAATCAAAAAAAATCCTTATCTAGTGATTTAGGCAAACTGGAAACTGCACAAGGCACCAGATTTAATTTTATGTTTTTCAGAGCAAAATGAGAATTACACGACTCACCAGTGTCAACCACACATTCGTGTGCATCACTTGGTCCTTCTCGCTTACATCTGTCAAAAATCTAGTCAAAAAATCAAAAAAAATCCTTATCTAGTGATTTAGGCAAACTGGAAACTGCACAAGGCACCAGATTTAATTTTATGTTTTTCAGAGCAAAATGAGAATTACACGACTCACCAGTGTCAACCACACATTCGTGTGCATCACTTGGTCCTTCTCGCTTACATCTGTCAAAAATCTAGTCAAAAAATCAAAAAAAATCCTTATCTAGTGATTTAGGCAAACTGGAAACTGCACAAGGCACCAGATTTAATTTTATGTTTTTCAGAGCAAAATGAGAATTACACGACTCACCAGTGTCAACCACACATTCGTGTGCATCACTTGGTCCTTCTCGCTTACATCTGTCAAAAATCTAGTCAAAAAATCAAAAAAAATCCTTATCTAGTGATTTAGGCAAACTGGAAACTGCACAAGGCACCAGATTTAATTTTATGTTTTTCAGAGCAAAATGAGAATTACACGACTCACCAGTGTCAACCACACATTCGTGTGCATCACTTGGTCCTTCTCGCTTACATCTGTCAAAAATCTAGTCAAAAAATCAAAAAAAATCCTTATCTAGTGATTTAGGCAAACTGGAAACTGCACAAGGCACCAGATTTAATTTTATGTTTTTCAGAGCAAAATGAGAATTACACGACTCACCAGTGTCAACCACACATTCGTGTGCATCACTTGGTCCTTCTCGCTTACATCTGTCAAAAATCTAGTCAAAAAATCAAAAAAAATCCTTATCTAGTGATTTAGGCAAACTGGAAACTGCACAAGGCACCAGATTTAATTTTATGTTTTTCAGAGCAAAATGAGAATTACACGACTCACCAGTGTCAACCACACATTCGTGTGCATCACTTGGTCCTTCTCGCTTACATCTGTCAAAAATCTAGTCAAAAAATCAAAAAAAATCCTTATCTAGTGATTTAGGCAAACTGGAAACTGCACAAGGCACCAGATTTAATTTTATGTTTTTCAGAGCAAAATGAGAATTACACGACTCACCAGTGTCAACCACACATTCGTGTGCATCACTTGGTCCTTCTCGTTTACATCTATCAACAAGACCAGCTGAAGTGATACCCGCACGACGATTGGGAGAGCGGAGGCGTTGTGGACGGGCTGGAAGTAGTTAATTATTATATATAAAAATACATAGTTGTTTTTTTCCAACAGAACAGGACAAAATATTGATTCTTTGACTTTTCAGTGACTTGAATAGACGTCTTGAAACACATTATTAAAATGAATATAAATTTCGGCACTTCTTCGGTTTTTGGCCCAGCTTATTCTCGCAGAGTATTCCCTCCCTACCATTCTCATTCCCCACCCTCTCCACATTCGGAGAGGTTGTTGACTGGGCCAAAAACCGAAGAAGTTCTTAAATTTCTTCATTCGAACTCTTTTGAAAAAAACACTATCAGGACAATCACATTCTCGTAATTGTTACACTGTGGCACGAAGTTCTCCGGGGATTACGCGCGCGGTGTGTAATGAAAACATTTCTCTCCTTCTCTCTATACTGACAAGAGTCCCGGCCGTTTCTCGTCCCAGTGTGAGGTGTCATCAGTTTCAAGCGTCAAAACTTAAAGCAGCGATCATGGGAAGAATAGAACTAGCCAGTCAGAAAATAGCATGTGATTGTTCAACCATTCTTAAAGTTACACTTTTTTCGAATTTTGCGGGCATACCGGAATCAACGGATTGTATCCTCGGAAGATATCCACCGTCAACCGCTCCTCCTCCTCTGAACACCCGACGGGACCTGAAAAATGGGAGGTGATTTGACTGGTAATTTATGGCTTCTTCGTTTTCTTCCATGTAACTAACACCAAATTCTTTTGATTTTTCACACCCGGTCTCGAGAATCAAATAGCTCGGACGGACCCTTCTCAATTTCATACACGAAATCCGATCATTCGCTGGAGTGCAAGAATAGTCACCCCCTAAGATACATCAAAGATATCCAATTTCGATATGTTACTTGACATACAATCGCTAAAACTTGGAACACCCGTGAAATATAAGCATTTTTTTCTGTGGAAAATCGATCGATAAGTTCAATATCTCTTACCCGTAATATAAATCAACGCTGTGATGCATGCTAGAAGGGGCGGCCGGAGAATCATCGATCCATGAGCGGGCGCGGCTGCAAATAATTGCATTATTCTGGATGGAAAATCAAAGCGTTGACCCGAAAATAACGATTTAGTCAGCGAAAACAAGCAAAACCCCGTCTTTTTGGGATGAAAAGGCCGGAATACTATTGTAAATCTTGAAATACGGTAAATACAACGATCATAAAGTGTGGGAAATGAAGACACAGAGATATATCGAAAACGACTGGCAGTGGTCTCAATGAAAACGTAGTAATGTGACGAACAACATTTGCGACGAGAGGCGTAGTGTGCGAAAAAGAGAATGAAAACAACATGAAAACAAGGTGGAGCTGAGAGACAAAGAAGAGATGTGGAAGTGGGCTTTGAGGAGTAGCCACAACAATGGAAATGGGCGAAATTGAATCTATGAATGGTTAGCAAACCTGTAATGAGCATGAACAAAAGAAGTTAGATGCAGAAAATGACCGGAAGTTAATTATGGACAGGAAGCAAACTCGGAACATAAACAACGCTAATGAATCTAAAGTAGTTTCTCTGATTAGTAAAATCCGAAATTTTTGCACTACGTTGATTCATAGCTAGGAAGCAAGGTAGGAAAAGTAATTGAATAATTGCACTGAATGAGATCGATTCACCCGCTCAACCCGTCAATCTCAACTTCTCTCCCCGCTCACTCTCTTACACTCTTTGGGGAAGTCCAGCATAGCGGGCCCAAGAGATGAACAAAAGGTGCAGCTGAGAGAGGGAAGGAGGGAGGGAGGGAGGGAGTGGGATCACTCAAGAAGATGAGGAGAAATTGGCATCTCTCATTGCTTCACACTATCTAGCTTTCCCAGGCACGTCAGACGTCAGAAGCGCGGCGGATCAAGAAAATCATTTACCCAATCACATTTTAAGAGCGAAATGAGCCGTGGTTCAGCAAAAATCAGCTAGGCATCTTCCCTCCAAGATCAATCAGCTGGAGCTGATCATGAAATCCGAGCGAACCAGTCGCAAAATCGTTGCCGTTCATAGATTTATTACTGCCAATTTAACTGCTCGGCTCAGAATGAAAACAAAGTTGGCGGGGCGCCCCGGAACGCAATTATTGCTGGATTCTGACGGGGCTGAGACTAGGACTGCCAGAGTGGAGTCTCTACAATTCGAGTACTTTCTCACCTGTTCGAGTGATGAGACAGTGCGTGGAAGAAATATTCGATTTCGCCCTATTTGTCCCTCAAATTCAGCGGAAACAAATATTTGTTTTGGGTTGCGGGCGGAAACAAGGCCGAATCGTCACTTATCGCGCTCCGTGGCTAATGAAACAATCGTGAAACTCAACCGAATCGTTCGCATTGAACGGCAGTGAATGTAGGGGAAAATGGAAATCTGCTTATCTCTATTTCACCTACTATATCAAATTAGTCTGAGGTTCAGACTCTGAACGAGCTATTGAACTGACGAGGAGACCGCACTTGGAGTGGCGCAATTCGTGGGACGACTTCAAAGGCGCTTCAGTAAGCTATCTAGACTTTGAGCCCTCGCCCTCAATGATTTGTTGAATGCTGAGCAAATCTCTAAAATATAGCGAAGAGATTAGCGAACCGCGACGGGCATGCGATCATCTCAGCAAGCGGGCGAGAAACGAACGGAGAACCCTAAAAACGCGAACCCTAAAACCCTAAACCCCTAAACCTAAAAGGACCCTAAAAAGACTAAAAAAAGGCTATAACCTTAAAAAGCGCGAGAAATCGTCTCCTCATTTTGTATACCCATCGCAAACGCCATTGAACGAAAGAGCGAGACGGAACACACATCCCGTTCCGATTAGAGCTCGAATAGGTTGAGTTTCACGGATGCCTCAATTGCGAATGAACGGAATGGCAATGATCTCGAGTGTGGAATTTGTAAAAAATATTTATGAGGCCGTTTGCGAGAGAGTCGAGCAAGAGCTGGCACAGGCCAAAAATATAAATTCTCTGAAACTCTGTGATCTGGGGGTATCTAGGGTGCTGAAAATGATAGACACATTCAATTTATTTTTAGAAGTGCCGTTGGCTTCAGATGACGTCATGTCGAAAACAGTTTTATTGAAATTTCTCCGACCCAGAGAAAGCTAAAAATTGGCGAAAATGTCCTCAGGGGTAGAATATTATGCTGAACACGCCTGTCGACTTCATTTTTCCTATTTTTTATTATTTATTTATATAATTACAACTTCTCGGAAACACAAGAGTATGTTGATTCTTGTACATAGATCGGACCGGAATGACGAGAGGATTCAAAATCTAAAATTTCAGGCAATTCCCACATTACACTTTTGAGAAAAACAACTTATAGTGTATTTGGCTTGTAAGTAAATCCAACGATCCTTCCTCGTGTTTACTTCCTTCCTCTTATCGATCGGAGTCTCCCTCCCGAGGGAGGCGAGAGAGCATGGGGAATAGAGAGAGCACAGAGATGGGAAGAGGTCAGGGTAGAGAGACTCGAGCAGATCAAAAGATCGGAAGCCAGTAAGAGGAAGGATCTGTTGACTTACTTACAAACCGGATACACTATAAGTTGATTTTCTCAAAAGTGTAATGTGGGAATTGCCTGAAATTTTAGATTCTGAATCCTATCGTCATTCCGGTCCGATCTATGTACAAGAATCAACATACTCTTGTGTTTCCGAGAAGTTGTAATTATATAAATAATTAATAAAAATTATGAAAAATGAAGTCAACAGGCGTGTTCAGCATAAAATTCTACCCCTAGGTACATTTTCGCCTATTTTTAGCTTTTTTTGGGTCGGAGAAATTACAATAAAACTGTTTTCGACGTGACGTCGTCTGAAGCCAATGGCACTTCTAAAAATAAATTGAATGTGCCTATCATTTTCAGCACACTTGAAACCCCCACATCACAGAGTTTCATAGAATTTATAATTTTAGCCTGTGCCAGCTCTTGCTCGACTCTCTCGCAAACGGCCTCATATATCTGGAAAAAAGTACGCACTGATGAAAAAGAAAATTCTCGTTATATTACAGTAAATGCTGCAGGAGTACAATTAGCTAAACTTAACTTGTGACATTAACTGAAAAATATTCATTTCACAATATAAAGTTTAAAAGATCTTCAAATAAATCTAAAGATGCATTTTCATCGCATATCCAGCTGACGAAATTATAGGAAGCTTCTTAAACATGCAAATCGGATATATTCGGGGCTCTTTGACAAGCGCAAAAGAGAAAGAGATCCTATTGAGGGCTCCTCTCGCATGAATGCACAATATATGGACTGATTGATTGTTCGGCAGTGACAGGCATTAAAACCAGGAGAATAAATCTAGAAAAGGTACATTCATAAAAAAGTCATGAAAAGAAATTATGTCAGCTTCTGACTCTTCCTTTTCGTATGTGCTTCAATCTAATATTAAGTCGCCCGTCAGAATAGATCAGTCTCGAAAAGCGGAGAATCTCTATCTCTCCTTTTCGCTCTTTTGCATTTTCTCAATCTCGTTAAGTTGCCAGCAAAATGGAAATGTCACCACTGTTTGACTAATTCCAAAGTGCTTTCGAATTACATGAATATTCGCATTCCACCAATGTTCTTTATGAAAAACCTATATGAGACGAGTTAATTGGCCATTAATTTACACATTATTAATAAGACAACAGCCGTTCGTCTGCTGTTTTGGAGAGATGCGTGGGTGAATCTTGACTCAAGTAGATAATTAGGCCTTTCAAGAATTAAGTAGTGGGGTAGAGTGCTAAGGACTCTTGGGTATACTCGCAGATCGTCAAATACCATCTGTGAATTAAAATAGAGCTTCTTGCTTGCTCAGTTAGGATATTCAATGATATTCCTTTATTCTGCGGATGAACTGAAACATACAGACGTGGAGCAGAAAAACGTTCAATCTAAATAAATAAATAAATCTCCCTCTTTGTTGCCCAACAAATACATTACATTCACGAATGCGTCTTGTAATCGATCTTGAATAATGATTCAAGAAGTATCTCCTGTTTTATGAGTTTGAAGGGATATGTTTTATGTGAGGAATTGTAGCCATACCTTCTTTTACTTTTCAATTTTTTTCTTATACTTTTCAAGCTCCGTTTCAGTTAAAACATATTGAATTTAAAATTTTTGTATTTTTTCATAGATAAACCCCAAATTATTTAATACAAACTGTTGTCTTCAATAAAATGAATATCGTATCTTAGCAGAGATGTTTCTTACTGAATTATCCTCGAGAGACCACGAATATAAGGTTCCGCTCGTGATATGCAGTGAACTACTGTACAATAAAAGAAAATCCCCACATGCGCAAACAATTTTGCCGCATCAGTTTCCATATGAAATTATATATTTTCTCGACTCTTTTTAAATAAAACTAGCAAAATTGATTAATACTGATTTCTTATGTTTTGTCTCTGGAATGAGCCGCTACCATTTTCAATACAGTTATCAAATTATTGTAGCTAGGCCGATCTGTTTTTCCAGTGTTGTAGTGTACTTTATTAATAGAAACAAATGCATTTGCAGGGAACTCAGTGATGAACCAAGCGAAGAGGAAAGGTAGTTCGATATATAGCAGATGTCATTGTGAATACGGATAATCCTTTTAAGCGGAAAATGGTTAGTTGCTTGTCGATATTACAACACCGCTGAATATTTTCAAATATTTAGTTTTATGTGCCCCATAAATTCACTTGTGCACATGAACATACTTGTGCTATCATCACCGAACTCTTGGCATTTCTCATATACGCGTATGTATTGTTTTTTTGCTATTTATTCATCGAATCTCTGAAAAAGGTCCTATTGAGGAAGAGTGAGACCGATCTCACTCAAATGAAAATCGGAGGAATGAGAATGACGGAGCTCCGAGTTTTGACGGATATCCGCATACGAAATGAGCCAAGGCGACCGATTCACGGGGTGAATGAGAGTGAAGAATGAAAGGGAACGGAACTCCGTTGTCCGGATAGACATCCCTAATGAATACAGATGATCAGAATCTGACTCGATAAATCAGTTATAAATAGTAATCGATTTTCCCGCAAATCAAATTCACAGGCCCAGGCCCCGGAAATTCCATCAAAAAGGCCGCGTCAGCCTTTCATTCCAGGCGATAGATCACACAATCTGAGGAGAGTCCAGAGAACCAGAGATCCCATTCCCCGGGTAGGTCAAACTAGAGACTCAGAGAGACTCTTTGAGGGCTAGAGCACGGACTCTCTCCATTCCCCGTGCTCTCTCGCTTGCAATGGGAAGAATGGCTGAGCGCGCGCTTTGCCTAGATGCAGATTCAATATTTTCATTCTCCCTCATTCTCCCTCATTCTCCCCTCATTCCTACGCTCCGCCCGGCACGCGCGCGGTTCGTTCTCGTTTTTTACCACGTCTCCTTCTTTTTTTTGATCTATTTTGCCATATTTCCGCGCTATTTGGCTAGATACCAAGCTCTTCCCTTCTCTTACTCTCCACTTTTCTGGATGTATCCGATGTTTGGATGCCTTTCTTCTTCTTTATTAGCTCTTAGGACGCGTCATCACTACCAAATTGATATCTCGCATTCCCAAATCTTCACTTACGCTGCTGCTCTATGAATTTCCGCTTCATTTACAATTCGCATATTTTACGCAGCCCATCCGTTCCCTTTGTCGAATCTTGTGTACTCTTTTCGCTATCGTATCGTAACCCTGACATTCGATTCCCTACTGTATGAAAACTAATGGCGCGTCCGACCGTATCCCTCTCACTTACCGTATTTATCTTAATCGATAATCTGCTCAGTTCTCGATTCATCTACCGTACCCCCAATTATCGAATATCCACCTCCCTATCTGGCCAGTTGTCGATTCGCTACCTACCCCCAAATTATCTAGCCCTCATTAGCCGATCAGTTGTCGATTCCCCTCACCTACCGTATCCCTAATTATCGATTTCCCCATATTCCAGCCATGTCGCTGGAGGCCACAGCAGCAGTGGGCGCGGACGCAGTCTCCCCCGCCCTTTTGCTCTCCTCGCCCTCCTCCCCCTCCGACCGCTCCTCGCTGGTGAGTTGGTGATCTTTGGTCTTTGAACTTTGAGCGTTGATCTTTGATCCTAGAGGACTGATCTTTGAACTTCAATATTCCATTTCGGATCCTAGATCTTTGAACTCTTTGAGATTATACTTTATATCATTGATCCCTACCGTATCCTCTGTAGGCCTCGTCCACTTCC
>LS488365.1:0-16171 GCA_900490705.1 Pristionchus arcanus | reverse complement strand
CCTTTCTTGATGGAATTGTCGGACAATACGTGAAGAACGATAGAGCAACATTGCATTACTGCTTCGCTTTTTTCGCGTATTGTCCATTGGGCGCGTGTGCCCTTGAGGGAGGCGATCAAGCAAGGGAGACATTTATGACGTATAAGGGAACAAGCGCTCTCGACCTTTTCACTCGCTCTAACCGTCTCTCGGAGTTCTCATCGATTTCCTTTACTCTTCGCTTCCTCCATTCTTCCCCCATCCTAATACTGCCTAACTCACAAGCGCCAAGGACGAAGAGCGAAATGGATTGAGAATGGAAAGGAGGGGGAAGGAGTAGTATGGAAGAGTGAAGAACAGGCGAGAGGGAGGATGGTCTGTCACTTCACAATGCTCTCTCGTTTCTCTGACTGACGATAGATAAATGAAGAGACGAGAACATGGAAAGAGGAAGAGATGGACCATTCCCCTCTCACCTTTTGAGTATAGAAAAGAGGGATCGAATGGCGTATGAGACTAGTTTGAGAGTGAATGGCGCCGAGACTGAGATGATGCCCGCGTTATGTCATGATGTCATCGACCTTAGCGCGCCTTAGGCCGAGTGGTAACAACAAGCTTCCAAGAATTAGAGACTACGCAATGGAAAATTGGTCTACACCTATCAGTATGAGCCAATTAGTGATGTAACCGAGATCATCGATTTCTTTCAGGAAGCCCATGAACGTCATCATGGTCAGATGTATCAGTGCGATATCTGCCATATGCAGTTCTCACAGAAGGCCAACATGCACAGACACAGGTGAGTGGTGAACTTTGAACATCTGTAATTAATTGGGACGCTGCGTTGGCGTGAATTGTACTAATCACTATGAAACAAAATCATCTTATCTGACGCTTGCATATATTATTAGAATTATTAGTAGTTTCTATTGTCATCGTTTAGTGACATCGAAATCTCCAACTCGCTAATGATCTATCTTTGTAAAATCTAATCATCCTTTGACGCACCATTTATTATTAGAACGTTTCTTTTGTCATCGAGTAGTGACATTGAAATATCCAACCAGCAAATGATCTATTTTTGTAATGACTCCAAACTCTATCGAAGACTCCTAGCCATTATGTAAATATTTCCCCTGGTTGAAAAAATAATTAAATTATAATCATTCTATTCTTGTAGAATGCGCCACGCTGGCGTTAAGCCCTACGAGTGCCGCTACTGCAAGAAGAGATTCTTCCGAAAGGATCAGGTACGAGTATTGCGTGTGATAACTGTTGATGATCATTCACTGGAATCGTATGACGAACGAAGTTAGCCATGTCTCTTTCAAGGAAATATATTCAGATGCAAGAGCACTCAATGACGCACATCAAGACGGGCGCTGATTTCGATTGCCCGGTGCAGGGATGCTCCCTGCAGTTCGGACAGCACAGCGTGCTCAGAACCCATCTCGACGAGGCGCATCACATCACAAGGTAAAGGAGTACAAATCAAGTCTTCATGTCCATCATCGTACATTGTGTAGCACGATGCAATTCGGATAATATGGAATGATGCGATGTAATGAATCATCTCAAAACGATTCTCTCTTCAGTGGAACGCCTGCTTCGTGCAAGCGATGCTCTCTTCTCTTCGCCAATTCACGTAGACTGCTGCTGCATTACCAGACGAAGCACGACGAAGGAGACGTAAGTACAGCTACTTTTCCTTATTTAACGTCATAAATTTCTGGCATATCAGTACAACAGAACTTGAGTAATCCCCTCCTTGCAGACTTCCGGCATTGTGGCCGCGCACTTCGAGCAGGGCGACTCTTCTCCCACAGCATCTCCCCCGAAGAAGCGACGAGCCTCTCTGGCTCCTTCAGCTCGCTCAACTCCATCTCTGCCCACAACCATCATGCCCACGCCTGCGTTCGTGCCCACCTCGGCTGCCGCCTTCCTGCAGCAACCGCAGCTGCAGCCGGCGGCTGCTGCCGCTGCAGCAGCGGCCAATCCGCTGGCCCTTCTGCAGGCACGTCTCGAGGAGATGGTGAAGATGCACACGATGCAGCAAATGGCTGCAGCCCATCAGGCTGCCGCTGCACATGCTGCTCAGCAGCAGCAGCTGCTGCCTCAGGCGCAGCAGCCCTTCGGGCTGTTTGCTTCACCCAAGCTCGAGCGCTACTCGCCCGAGTCCGATGGATCATCGATCAACGAGGATCTGCTCCTCGCTCTCTCCAAGCAAGCACACCCCGGCATCTTCGGAATGGTAAGTGATAATTCGATTGCTTTTTATAATCTTTTTTTAAGACCATGATCAATTTTCATAAGCATATTCATTCCAGACCGACTCCAAGTCCATCTGGCCATCTGCCACTGAATCAGTCTCGAACATGACTGCAACCGCATCGGAAGATGCTTCAGTTCTCTCTCCTTCGGTCGATTCACACCACTCTCCCGCAGAGATCGACGAAAATCTCGCCAAAGATCAACAGGTATGGCATTCTATATCAACTTTCAATTTATCTGCTCGACCACGCGTTAACCTTATCTGAAGTATATTTATTGTTAATTGTTGGTAAGTTCAGCAGACGATCCACTTTAGATTTGCTTAGTGTACCTAGTGATAGACAAGGGATCGCCATGATTCAGCTGATTATCAATTACCTTATCAGGAGTGCACGCACTGTGACATCTCCTTCAAGGACAAGACGCTCTACTTACTCCACAAGGGACTGCACAGCGAGTTCGAACCCTGGAAGTGAGTGACTTTTTCCATCAAGGGTCGAGTTGGGCTGGGAGAATTAAAAATCTGTCTTTGCTTTTCGCATCATCTTTCGTCAAGTCTGAGCGTAATGGTGACACGATTACCCTTTTTTTTGAACTCTATTGGTCAGGAAAGAATCTTTGCATAAATAGCGTCTATAATATTTTTTTCTCAGATGCAATCTCTGCGGCCACAACTGCGGCGACAAGTACATGTTCACCACTCACGTCATCTCCGTCGACCATTCGGTGTGAAGAAGTGGCCGACGAATGTTATATCTCGCCCCGGCCCAGCACACTCGCTACACCACCTTAATTAGTCTTCACATTGCGTACTACTAGGTCGCGAGTAAAAAAAACTCCTGTAAATGTTGTCCCAATAGAACCAAATGTATTGTTAGTGCCACTTGCAGCTTCATTGGAAGCGTTCCCCCGATGAACCGATTCCAGACAGAATGGGATCAACCTAAGGATTCGAAAATTTAAAAAAATAGTGATGCTAGAACAGATTCTGTCTACCGTATCCCTTGTGCCCAATACCGTCCTCTATTATATGTACCTCTTAGCCATTTCTACCGCTTATCCTTTTTCTTAAACTGCTACTGCCCCGTATTTCCAAGCATAAATGCGTAGAAATCGAATAGCTAACAAACGTTCATTAGATTGCATTTTAGTGAATGCAACGGGTCAACTTGCGGGCTTTTTTTCTTTTTTGTTTCCAACGAGTACCCGAGGGTACACGTTTGTACCCAAATGTTTATTGTGAATAAAATATGATAAAACTTTACTGACAACACAATTTCACAGTAATTTGTACTGTAAATGAATAAAAATAAGAAGCGAGTAAATAATTGGCGAGTCAAGCAACAATAATTAGTGAGATCGGATAAGGTGTACGCAAAAAATGGAAAGTGAAGATTGCCACTCGGACGTCATTACAAAAACAATTTCATATTAGAGGTTACAGCAAGCTTTGTTCGCTAAAGAGATGGAGATCAGAGCTAACTTAGTGTTAGAAAAATCAGATAGTTTAGAATGACCAGAAGGAAATCGAGCAAGGAAGCTAGGCAGAACAGGTCGATTTCGAATGAAAAAAAGGGATTTTATTGAATAGATCTTCTGCCTCCCACAGTCCTGTTAGTCCTTCTTGAGTTTGCCCTCGATCCAGCCCGACTATCGTAACCTCCAGCTCGAGTGTATTCTGTGCCTGAAAATAGTATCTCCCATTTCTTTCAATTCTTTTCTAATTCAAACCACCACATAAAATAGACGCATCTTTGAAACATTTTGAATAGGGCTAATTTCACTATTTCTTCACTATTCTAAAGATGTTTAGAACTACGTTTAGAACTCAGATTGAGAAGTCTATTTTCAACTGACCCTCATCCTCATCCCTGTACTCGTCCTCGCCAATCTCCTCGTAGTCCTTCTCCAGTGCAGCCATGTCTTCGCGTGCCTGAATTTATAGCATCGAATCAATAAATAATTATTTTCAATTGCACCCTTGATGAAATCAGTATCTTATTTTATCATCTATAGAAGCATACTGAGTGAAGCATAATCGAAAATGAAATTCGTATAAGTTTTGTAATTAAGTTTTTTATTATTAATTAATCGATTAATCAACAAACCTCGGCGAATTCGCCCTCTTCCATGCCCTCGCCGACGTACCAGTGCACGAAGGCTCTGGAAATTATTTATTCGCCTGTGATATCGTATCCCAGGAGCTATCGTACCTATCATGAACTTTTCCGCATGGGGCTCAGATAAAGAAAATCGGTTTTTACGATTTTTTTCCAAAATATTATAAAATTGTGCCAATGTAAGCCCCGTACCTCTTCGAGTACATCAGGTCAAACTTATGATCCAGTCTCGCCCAAGCCTCCGCGATCGCCGTTGTATTGGAAATCATGCACACCGAGCGGGTTTGCTTGCCTGAAAAATCAGTCCTCGATTCTCGAAAAATAGTCAGTTATCGATAATAAGTTACCGTACCCAGATCTCCTCCGGGCACTACGGTGGGCGGCTGGTAGTTGATGCCGACCTTGAAGCCAGTAGGGCACCTGAGACACAAATATTAATAAATAAAAAGGCAATAATTATAATTTGTTCACGTCAGGCGTATCGTATTCATATCGTACATCACCCACATTACCGAACAAATGTGCTTTTTGAACATTTTTTTTACTTTTTTTTTATTTTTCGCGAATTCGCGTTTACTCGTCCTAATTTTTGTTTCACATTTTTTGTTGACCCCGATAAGCGGATGAATACAAAAATTGGCCGGTGAAATATTATTTTAAATGGGTGAAAAATTAAAGCCGTTGCCCCTATGTTTTACTTAAAATACGGCTCTGATGATGATGATGACAAATGAGTACGGTAGAGCCGTATTTTTCCTGAGAATAGAGGTAACGGCTCTCATTTTTCACCTATTTAAAATAATATTTCACCGGCCAATTTTTGTATTTATCCGCTTATCGGGGTTAACAAAAAACACATTTGTTGGGTAATGTGCGTGATGTACGATAGGTTGCATTCCACCTGTGTATAACGATAATAATCATATTTTCATTGTTTCCCTACATGGTTATGAAGAAGAAACTGCAGTTCAGCGTATAAGCATGACCCCCTTGAGTGAGCACACCACAGGCACAACGGGTGTCCATGGAGACGAGTGGGTGCGGATGTTTCAGCGGGCCCCCAAAGGGCCAACTCACCGCTGCGCATTAATAAAGAGGAAACATTCAAACTCATGCTATCATTTCCCTAAATTTCAAGTGCTCTACTTTCATTAGTCATCGTTGAGATCTTAGTTTTGAAACTGACTCACCACTCCACAAACTGCACGGTCCTCTTCGTCTTCACTGCCGATATGGCCGAGTTGATGTCCTTCGGAACTACATCGCCTCGGTAGAGAAGGCAGACGGCCTGAGACGAGGTGAAATAGAGATTGAAACTAAAAAAATTATTTATCCATGAAGCATCGCGAGCATACTATGCAATATACAAAAAGTTGAACTTAATATTGTCTATGAAAATCAACTCGATAAAATCGATGAATTGGAAAGTATCAGAATATAGCATAAGAGAGGGATCGCGAGAGAATCGACCACCAGCGAACTGAGGCGGAAATAGAAAAAATGAAATTTCTGAAAAAAATACCATTAGTACTATTTTTTCCGCTCTTTTTAACTGTGTCATTGGTTTATTTTTTAAAATTTTATTTTTCGAGTACTGAGCTGTTGAAGTGGACGCACTGCGTCAAAAACATCAAAATGCGTTTCACTAAAATGCTCATAACTTCCTTTAAAATTGAGATAGGAACATTTCCAAGGCAGTAAAATAATCGCACGATATCCCTCTACAAATTTTGTAAATGGGTCATCATTCCATGTCGCCATCCTGGTGCGGGGCGGTCGCTTGAGTGAAAAAATTGACTAACCCTGCAAATAGGAATTTGTCGGTCTCGGTTTTGTGCTCAAATTTTAGAAATTACACGTTAGAATTCCCAAAAAATTTTTCAGCATTTTTGAACCTGGTATAAAAAATGGGTTCTGGTTATAGTGAACACAACTGCAGATGAAGTGTCGAAAAATTTGGGTTTAGAAGCTGATATGAGTTCAATTGACCTAAAAATGAAAGAAAATTTCCAAAATATCATTATTAGCTATTTTGACATCATTTTTTTGCAGTCTTTCCTATAGAGAAAACTATCATCCTAGCGCTGCAGCTGTGTTCACTAAAACCAGAACCCATTTTTTATACCAGGTTCAAAAATTCTGAAATTTTTTTTGGGAAGTCTAATGTGTAGTTTCTAAAATTTGACCACAAAACCGAGACCGACAAATTCCTATTTGCAGGGTAAGTCAATTTTTTCACTCAAGTGACAGCCCCGCACCAGGATGACGACATGGAATGATGACTCAATTACATTTCTTTTAGAGGGATATCGTGCGGTTATTTTTCTGCTTTGGAAATGTTTCTATCTCAATTTTAAAGGAAGTTATGACTGTTTTAGTGGAACGGATTTTCGTGATTTTGACATAGTGCATCCACTTCAACACCCCCGTACTCGAAAAATAAAATTTTTAAAAATAAACCAATAACACCGTTAAAAAGAGCGGAAAAAATAGCACTTTCTGTAAATTTTTCAGATTTTTTAAAACATTGTGATTTTCCATCCTATTTCCGCACCATGGTCGAAGCTCTCGCGATCTCTCTCATAAATATGAAACATATTTGAATGACCATGGTGCACTCAGCAAGCAAGGTTAGTGCGCAATACGGATCGACGTCTCGTCACTGCACACTCGAGTGATGAGAGACAATGTGAAATGAAGAGACTGCGGCCCGTATTCGCACTATTATGCTCACCATGTACTTGCCCCTCCTTGGATCGCACTTGACCATCTGATGGCCTGGCTCGAAGCACGCATTCGTCATGTCGGCCACCGTGTTCTGGAATGATCTACGTCATCTCTCGTCGATCAGTGAACCGAGTGATCATGGAAATTGGAAAAAAATCACATTCACCAGTAATCATGTGAAAAATTTTGCTCGAATAAGTTTCACGGATGCTTCAGACATTGAAAGTCCATAGACCAATGGTTCCTCGAAGATTCCGGTCGGGAAAAATAAAATAAATTAATAAATAAAATCATACCTGTTCATGGAAAGCCCTTTCTGCAGAGACGAGTGGCGCGTAGGTCACGAGTGGGAAGTGGATGCGTGGATAGGGCACCTGGTTTGGTTATGGTCACACACCCTGAGAGTTATTTATTCAAATATCCAACAACAACGACAACGAACAAAATGCTCCAAAGGCAATCATGTCATGCGATTTTACGTTTTTTACGTCTTTATACGATTGCTAGTCAAAATTCCATGCTGTCGTCAAAGCATTCAATGAGAGGCCTAGCCTACCAGGTTCGTCTGGAACTCCGTGAGGTCGACATTGAGGGCTCCATCAAATCTCAACGACGCAGTGATAGAAGAGACTATCTGGGCGATGAGTCGATTCAGATTCGTGTAAGTTGGTCTGCAAAACTGACAGCATAATAACTACAGTTATATGTCACCAACCCTTGCTCTAAGGGTTGTGATACTACGATCTATGAACCGAAATAAGCATTAATTACAATGAATTGCGCTAATCATAATTCGTTTCATAATTGGTGAATTTGATAAAATACCAACCTCGCCAGATCCAGATTCCTCCTGCAAATGTCGTAGATTGCCTCGTTGTCCACCATGAACGTGCAGTCGGAGTGCTCTGCAAATTTTATTCGTCCATTTATCCATTTTATTTGCAATTTTCCAATAACCCGACTAATTTCACGAGGTTCGTTTTATGAACGGAATATGTTTCACATGGGCTTCTAAAATCATCTCGGTCTCCGAATTCAATTCTTCTTCGATACCCTTTCGAATAAAACAATTCTTACCAAGCGTAGTGTGGGTCATGAGAATCGAGTTGTACGGCTCGACCATCGAGGTTGAGACCTGAAAATGCCCCAATCGAGTTGGAAAATGCAGATGAAAATATTTTGGCATGATCATCAAATCGTTATCGCCAGGCCCTAGAACCGATAAACCATTTTCCTACTGTAATGTCAAAAAGGCTAATGAAGACTCATTCCGCGTTCTCGTCAACTTGGCAAAAGAGTGCGCACAATTTGGAGTGTCTGTCTTCACTTTCCAGCCCCAGAGTGCTCATCCTACTTTGTTCCATTGCATCAATGCAAGTTACCTGCGGCGCCGGATAAATGGCAAACTCCAGTTTGGGCTTCTTGCCGTACTCAGTCGACAGTCTTTCCATCAGCAGTGAAAGGAATCCTGACCCAGTGCCGCCTCCGAAGGAGTGGAACACGAGGAAACCCTGAACTCCAATTGCACTTCTCAGCTTTTCAGGCAGTTCAGGACGTTTATTTTGTGAATTATGGCACTCTTCATGCAGAAAACTTGACTGAGTTAATTTTGAAAAAATAAACAAAATTAGATACCTGAAGCCCGTGACAGTTCTCCGCCAACCTCTTGATGCGATCCATCACCACCTGGAATACAATTCAGTTCGAACAATTACTTATTTTGTGAATATACATACATCAATCATCTCCCTGCCGATCGTGTAGCGACCGCGCGCGTAACAGTTCGCTGCGTCTTCTTTGCCTTGAATGCTTTATAGTTATTTTTATTAATTTAATTAAATTATTATTCTGAATAATATATATAAATTACCCGACAGCAGTTGCTCCGGGTGAAAAAGCGTGCGGTAGGTGCCCGTGCGAACCTCATCTGAAAATTTGCACTTTTAGGAGCTTAGTTTCAACTTTCCCATCGTAATTCATCCTTTTTGAGATCATGAACGTTTCACACTACAATTCTAAATTAAATATCCGCGCAGTCTACGGAGTAGAATTCAGCTGCGGTTAAAATAAAAAATTCACCATTCGGAACAAGGAAGGACGTCACTCTTTCCCCATTCTCAGTATAGTCCCCCTGAGTGGTCAGTGCTTTCGAAGGACAATGGACTTTTGAGGAGAGGAGAAGGAAGGGGCAGCTTCCCCTAGGCAACTGTCCGATGAGTGAGTGGCCACGAAAAGGAAGCTAAGGAAGTGGGCAGTACTTTTTAGTGGCCGTATTACTTTAGGGTACTTTACTATTTTAGATTTGATTGCTTTGCTCGACAATTGAAGAAAAGGTGATGTGAACACCAATCTTGCAGGAAAGGAATGGAATCAGTATACCAGATTCCAAACTCCTAGTGGACGCAACATTTCAAAGAATCAATCGTAGCTAAGGCCACGTAAGACGTTAACGAACCAACGACAGTAGGTTCCAGGTCGACAAAGAGGGCGCGAGGGACGTGCTTGCCACCCACTGAAAAGCTAATTTGTTCAACAATATTTTTTTCTAGCTTTATGTTACAATAAGTCCATTAATTCGGGTAATATCAGATGATGAAAAAAATCTTCTCACCGGTCTCGGCGAAGAACGTATTGAAGCTGTCCAACTCCTCTCCCGGGTCATCATCGTTCACGATCGTGCCGTCTGAAGAATACTTTCAGGATCAATTGAAGGCGTAACAACGTTATCCTTTGTGACATTGGTGATTCACAATGTTTCAAGTTTTTTATCATATTTGTTGGAGAAAAATATTTTTGGGGTTCGTAGGTTACCTCCCCCCCCCTTCCCGTTTAACCTACCAGGCTGAATGCCGTGCTCCAGACAGTACAGCTCCCAGCAGGCATTGCCGATCTGCACGCCCGCCTGACCGACGTGGATCGAGATGACCTCGCGCTGCAGATCTTATTATTGAATTGATTTATCGTAGTTCTACCTTCCCCCTTCTATAGAAGTAGATGAATAAGCATGGTTGTGGGAATAAAATAAATGTAGAAAGATTTTTTTATTAGCGAACGCAACTAGTGCTTTCAAATAACTGCTCAATAATTTCTGAACACAAGAGTGGTACAAGAAGTCTACTCCGATACTATTCTCGCAACAGGCCATTGACGGCTTTCGGTAGGCCGACCTTGGTGCTGTAGGGCAGGTGTCCCGAATGCCCTTCAGATCGATTCTGACAGAATCAATGGGGAAATTGATCGGTAAAATCAGAGAAAATGCAAAAATAATGATGAAAATGAAACTCACATTGCCTTTGTACAGCGACATGATCCGCGCTTGTTCTGAAGTGAATAATGTGCAAGTTAGTTGCAGATTTTAGTCGTTACATAAATTAATTCAGTAAAATAAATGAAGAAGAATGAAAATTTTAATAGTTTTTAATGGTTTGTCTTTGAAAAAAAGCAGAAAGCGCGAAATCATGGGGCAAGGAAACAAATGGGATAAGTCAACGTGCTGAAAATCATTCGAAAATTGCAAAAAAAATCTTTGGAAAATCGATATTCAGGCATTGAGCGAGTAGCCCTCTGCTGACACAAAAGGGAGAAGAAGGGGGAGAAGAATGGATGGGAGAGAAGGACATGGCTCTCCTTTTTCTTCTTCTCCCGCATAGGCAATGCACTGTCACATATTTTTCAGTGTATTTCTGTGATTCTGCGAAAAAATAGAATTGAACTCGATCGACTCTCACAAGTATCAGTAGATTAAGGCCCTAAGCTGAAACTCATTCGAAACCGAGCACCGAAGATTTTTCCCGAAAATCGATAGAAGTCAATGAGTAGCCCTTTGCGGACACAAAAGAGAAGGAGAAAGGGAGGAGAAGAATGGATGGGAGAGAAGAGGACAGGACTCTCCCTCTTCCCTTGTCGCATAGGCAATGCTCAGTCACTGTGGCTACCGGGGCAAAGGAGTCCTGCCCACACTAAGTGGGATGGGGCCATTTCGAGTTTGTGGTCAGCTTGGAAGGGAAGGAGTCCATTGTTATGAGGAAAGGGGAGGAGAGATCGGGCATGAAACACCGGTCCATTAGCACTCCTAATTTTACGTTCTCTCTCGAATTAGAATAGTCTTCATGATTCTCCAACCCTACTGCCAAAAGATGCTGAAAAATTATTGTGTTTCACGCTCTGCTCATGTATGAGCATTTTAACGATCATCATCCTCCTTTCATTGGAGAATAAATAATTATGTCTGTTTCGGGAACTGATTGTTTTGCAGGTTTTTCAAGAAGCATGTTGCTTTCTCGTCAAGATAAGAGGGAATTAAAAGAGGTTTTATGAAGAATATTCGATAGTATTCCTACCTCCAGTCACTTTGCTAGTCATCGTGACTCACTCTCTTGATCGTATCAATTCCGCAACAACAACACACTCACACACGATTGTTTCTCTCACGATGAATAGTGAACTGTCAGTCTTCGTGACGTCACTATTGGTGTTGAGCAGATCATCATCTTTAGCACATTTTGTTGCCTCGATAACATCTTCTGGCGGTGCAGTTCGCAAAATAATAAGAGCCAAATTTAGGAACTCGAGAACTGCCAGTCCGCCTGATGTCATTACTGATCTGTCAAGTGATATGTCTCCTCTTTATTCTGAAACACTTTAGCATTCATTCGTTTCACAGACTCTCCAATAGAAACGAAAACATCTACTCGGATCCGAGAGAAAACGCGCAGAAATGAACAGTCGACCCGAATTGGGAACATTCCTCGGGTTCAGATGACGTTTGACGCATAGATCATCATTCTGCTCACAATGAGATGGCGAGAATGAACATCCTCATTCCTTCCATGACGTCATCTCCGATCTGACGTGCAAATGATCTGATACTATCGATTTGTGTGCTCTCTCCCTCTTCGGATGGTGTCACTTTCTCTCGCCTTTTTTCGGAGAAAAGAGAGGACGATAGTGAATCAAACATTGCACCGATCTGAATCGAATTTCGAGAATTTTGGGTGTGGAGGAAGTTTGCTCAGCTTCGGATACTGACCCGGAATGCTCTCAAAACTGTTTCGATTTTGGATCTAATTGCTTGCGTCACGCCGTTGCATTTGCACTTTCGCATCGATTCCGCTTTTCTAAGAGAGGAGAGGCGAAAAATGTTTTGCTTCTTCGTCCTCTCTTAGACGTCTAAGCGAGAGCTCAAACGCCTCCTCGGTTCCGCTTCTTTTGTGGTAACCTCGTGTATTTCGTTGTCACCACTACGTTTCGTTGAATTTTTTTCACGATTCCTTGGTCGTCGCTGAAACGAAGTAGTGCATGAAATGATTCGGGCATGATCATAGCTAATCCGATGCACGACGATGCGCATCTTGCTAGTCACACTGCGAATTGTGATCGTGTCACCATAGACTATTCAGATCATAGATAATCCTTGCCGATTCAATAGACTCTCATCGGACCGTTCAACGAGATAGCATGTGAAAAGGAGAGAATGGGATGCATTAAAGCGATCCTATTGACTATCCTAGTGATCGTGTCAGACTATGTAATCCTCTTTGCCGCCTCGCGCTTTGACTCTCACCGCATATTCATATCGCGTTCCGATGACGTTATTGTGACCCCACTCCGACCCCGAACTGTCTCTACCTTGATATCCGCTGACTAGTACCGGGGCACTCAAGTGAATCCCCTTACAGATCATCGCAATCGTTTGATCGCTATCCAATGGACAAACACTGATATGGATAATGAAATGAAGCTACTGATAAGATTAGCGCTCCCAAAAATAGTACGATATCCCCCTAAACTTCGACCTTACGGGTGGATGAATGCTAAATTTGTCGACGCCACGCCGAGTCGAGAGGTTCAAAGACCAAAAAGTGTGATGAGCACCAATCCAAAGGAATAATGACCAACAACTCGGGCAATCACGGTCTTATCAAGTGATTATTACTGTGATTACAGTGCCGACACCTTTCTCACTTTCCCTTTGTGTACATGTGATCAATCGTCTTAGGTACCTGGTCGCTAATTCCCCGCTGATCCTCTCCCCATTGTATCCACATTTTCCCTCCCACTCGAGTCTCCCGTATCTTAATACGGCTCAAAATTTCATATTTTCCGGCTGGGTATAGGTACGCTCATCCTTCTTTCCTTTTTCATTTGTTTTCATTGATGAAAACTTATCAAAATCGTAGATGTTGGGAACTTTTTCCAGTCAATATTCGAAACACCTCATCACTTCACATTTCCCCCGATATGAGTCATAATTTCCGAACCGCTAACAATTTTCCGTCGATGACTCATTGCCTTTGCGACACTCGAAATTATATTGCACATTCCCTTTTTTCCTCCAACTTTCCCAAACTTTAGATTGAATCGCTCTGCAGAACTGTGAATGATGAAGACGGAGACTCCGCCCGGGAAGGTGCAGTTTCACAATTTAATTTAGTATTTCGATTTTAATTTCAGGTCAGTCTGATGGCCTCACGCGTGCTCCGGTCTATAATTGACACGGTGGATCATGAACATCATCCACATCAGGAGAGGTTTGTTATGTCATGAATGTGATGTGAGATTCTTACTATCACCACACTGAACAAAAATTGGATATTTGATTTCAGAGTTTCCGAGAAGATCAACGGATTCAACCATGTGGAAGCTGAGCAGATTGGTCAGGATGAATATAAAATGCTCCCATCACATGGCATAGATCAGGGATTATCATTCCATGTATCCATAAACATTTTGGCCTGCTTCCTGCACTATCTCTAAACCTAACTTGAGAACTGGGCGATGGCAAGAGCAATCACTCGGAATAAATTCTAAGCAAAACTTATTTCAGACCTCGTACTTCCCCCCTTTTCTACTTCAAATACTGAACTGAACTACATTGATCAAGGTAATTTTACTGCCATCATTACTTTCTAAGGTAATGTGAAGGCGTTTGCAAGGTCGAAACTGTTTAGCAACTGATAGTTCGAAGAAATATTATCTAAGGTTCGCCCGATCAAGTACCCGAGCAAGACTCTGGCAACGCCTCATCATCGGAACCTCCATCCCAACAACGGTACGGTATAACGCACTAAGGCAATATCCAAAGGCATTAGGCATAGTGGCCTTAGGTGCTAAGGCGCTAGAAATGAGTTGAAATTAATAAAACTAAAGAATTCCTCTATATTTTCCAACCTATTCGTATATTGTTCGCGCAGTTTTGTAGTTAGCCTTGGCGTTATCAGGGACATCGTTATTACCGCAGAGAACAACACAACATCACATTTGTTTTCCCTGTAAATATGTTCATCATCGTCAAGGGCAAATAAAAGGCAAACTAATGTAACGGATATATTCAGAAGCCGATCCTCAACCCTCAGCTTCTTCCAAAGAAAACGCCCCGATATTCCCGCAATCGTGCTCGTTGTGAGTTTTTAATGAGTTTTATTATGTTAGTCAAATTCTAGACATCATGATCTGTAGTTCTCCGCCATGCCAAAAATATTGACTTTCCACCACCCTCGCAACCCGCGCGTCGTTCCCGATACGCATCTTTTCACATTCCTGGTGACTCTCCGGATGTTTTTCTACGCGTGCACCCCCTTTTGCCCAATGACGAACTCTTGGGCATTCTAGTTCATTTTTTGACAGCGCGGCTCCCTTTTGCTCACCGTTTGATCTAATCTCATATTGAAATTAAACCAGAGCGCACGCCGGTTCTCATCCATCCATCCCTTCCATTCCTCCTTCTCCCCTTCTTATCTCCCCCTCCCGATCATCCTCCTCCCTCACTTTTGCGATCGTATCGACGTTCTTTTTCGCTCCCCTCGTTTCGTTTCTTTTCTCCGCTGTATCTCTCGCTCGTTCGAATCATAATTGATCTTGACCGGCACTGACTTGGACAATTCCTTCCATTCATTGTAATTTCTCCATGATCATATTAGGCGAAAGATCACGTAAAAGAAAGAGAGTATTGCCGGCTGTCTAAGCCAATTGTGCGCGATCGAATTGACCTGTAGATGAACTGAGACAAGTCGGGAGTCGGCAAGGTCGATGCAAAGTCACCCGGTTTAATTACCCAAAAGTTCATTGATCTAGTCATTGAGTCACTGTCAGTAAAGAGGTTCAGTAGCACCATCGGTATGTAGAAAGTCGTTAACCGTTCTGGCCAAACGTTCAGCGCCATTCACCTCTCGTTCGTATCGCCTCATAAATTTGCCCTCTTCTAATAGTTCAAGTCGACCGTCCTCTAACTCGTTCCTTTCTTCTTTCCTCCTTTGAAGGGGCGGCAACGCTCAGGTCGCATGACTTTCATTGACCATTTAATTCGGCGTTCCATTTCTCGAGCGTTCATTGGTGACGGAAGTTACCGTACTGAACTCAAGACCTCTTGATCGATGGGCTTGGCAATAAATGACTCTATTCAGTTCGCGTGTACTCTAAACTCTCTGGGCGTTGAGATAATTTGTATCCACAGGATCACTAGTCATAGAGCTCAATTTTGGCAATTCCTCATTCATACATCGCCTGTCATGTTGAATTATCATCCCCGTTCCGACCCTTGTTTTACACCGTGATCTCCGCTGTATGACCGTTGATTTTCTGATCAACCCCATCATTTCCTATCCAATTATGAAACTGATCCGCTCAATTGCTATCAGAAAGAGCCAATATGTGGTGGCAGCATAGGAAGTCTCTCCTCATTCCGTAGTTTGCCGGGCGCCAGCTCCCTCTAGACTACGAAAGACTACCCTAATCAGTGGCTATAATGACAGTTTCGGGCCGACTAATCTTGTCATCTTTCGGCTTTTGGCTGTCCACACTTCATAGCTGATATTTAGTTGTACAATTTCCGAAAATTTCGCACAAACCTCGGATCAATTCTCCCAAATAGTTTAACAAACCAGCCTTTTCAACACATGAGTGCCTCCAAACTACGAATCAGCCTCTAATCAGTGGCTATAATGGCCTCGAATTATCAGTGAATCAACGCGTTGCTGCTTATCATCTTGTTCTGTCGCTTCAAGCTCCACAATTCGATTTATCTTCTTCCCACCGCCGACTTCTTCACCGTTTCGTCTCTATCGTCGTCAACTTTC
>LS488364.1:7065-35050 GCA_900490705.1 Pristionchus arcanus | reverse complement strand
TACATATCCCGGCGATGCGAAGCGCTCGCAGATGACTGGGACAACCCAGCGACACCTAGCCAGCGAGCGAGCGCAGCGAGCGTAGCTGGCTAGTTGAAGTTGATATCGAAAGTGAATAATTCAAAACTATAATCGAATTTTTATGTTATTTTTATGAATTTCGCAAATGATACGTGCACAATAAATCTGCTTCCTATCTTTTTATGACAGTCTTATTTTTGTTCCTTCCAGCATAACAAACGACCTAAATTGAGGTTGCACTTCTCTAAAAAAAATGTTTTAATTTTCCTCGTCATGTATCGCAGGAAATCCGTTGAATCCGTTGAAATCCGTTACGTGGCTTCACGCTGTAAAGTTAGTAAGTTAGAGAGTGGGCCCTCCGGACTGTATTGACAACCTTTAAAGGAGGATAAGACTAAAATTTAAATGATCATGCTGACTGCACTCTTTTGTCGCATTCATTAGCCATAAAATATTTCCGAAATCCCCATTTTGACATCTCATCAATGACCAAAGTTATAGCGTATTGGCTGTCTGCCGAACGTCCCTGACGGGCAGGCAACGAGTGAGAGAGCATGCAAATGAAGAGAGCGCGTACACCATTTGCATTCTGCAGAGCCCTCCTTTAAGAGGTATTCAGGTTATGCCAGAAGGTATCATTGAAATTATTTGAATGATGACGCGGCCAGCTTCATGTTCACTCATAATCAAACAGATAAGATAAGATAAGCTAACAGTCCTCTCAAAAGGCAGAGCCTTACTTGCAGATCGTTAGTAACGAATCCTTGCATTATATCTATTCGCATCATTTGCATCACTTGTTACTTCTCCAAATATTTGTTATGCATTTTTTAAAAACTTTTTTCGACTCTGTTGATGTGCACAATGATACTACATTTCGATCAGGGAAATGGCCGATGCCGCAGTTTATTTGGAAATAATCGTAAATACTCGAGAGAAGGCATTCGAACTTTCTTCCTCGCAAGGAATTGCTTCCGATATTCAGAAATCTACCCAACTTCTATCGAAATTTATCGAAAGTGATGGTGCTACAAAAGTAAGTTATTCTTGACTATCTTGATTTTTCCAATTAATTCTTTCAGAAAATAAGGGTTTTCCTTGAAAGTTTAGAGGAAGAATTTCGATTGGACAAGGAATGGTTAGGATTAGAAAATATTACTAATGATGATAAATAATGTTTTCAGGAATGCCACTCTTCCGAAGTTTAATCACGATCTCTTGGGAGCACTGAAGTTTACGATGGATTGGATATTTGAAAAGGAGGAGAAAAGAGGACTCGCTAGAAAGTTGAGAGAAAAAGAAATGGTAAGAATTAGTGAAAAATGAATTCATGTTTTTCGAAGTCAACATATTTGAAGATGCAATTATTTTCACAGGATCCGCTTGACAACAATTTGTTAGCAATCTCTGATATTGATGAGGATGGAATGAAGGCGAAGGCAGAAGATGAATGTCATCCTGCAATGGATTGCATGAGTCCTACGGTAAAGCGTGACCCCAATTTCAAATCAAAATGAATTATTTTACAGCAAAATCAACGGGCGGATGATGATCAAGAAAATGAAATTGAGTTCGATCGCTATTCGGATTCTGAAGATCCGGAGGATAATTCAGTAAATGAAAGTGACAGTTATAGCGAAAATAGTTCAAATGACATCGGAATTTCATCCGTCGAGAAAGAGAGGGAAATATGCGTCAAGACATCAAAATCTAAGAGTGCCTCAAGTCGAAAACACGAATGTGGTGTGTGCAGAAAGATTTTCACCGAAAAATCTAAATTGTATAAGCATCAAAGAACGCATCTTGGAGGTCATATAATTGTTATTTTTTCAGGCAACCCGCCTATCCTTAAAATAAAACTTATTTCAGAGGATCATCCAGCAAAGAGACCCTTCAAGTGTAAAATCTGCAACAAAGGATATACTGAACATCATTCTCTCACTAATCATCAAAGAATACATTCACGTATGAATTTTTAATATCTTTAAAAGCATAGGAAACAATACAAATATACGTAACTGTTCAGTGAACGAGGAAATTAAGCGGCCCCACAAATGTGCTACGTGCGGCAAACGATTTTCTTATAATATTACTCTGATTTATCACAGTCGGATTCATGCAGGTCGGTCGATTTCAACTTATATAACGAGAACGAGGAACTCATTTAACTGAAAAAATATGGGATCCTGAACATCATTTCAATGTTAATTTTTCATTTTATTGTAGAGAATGATGAAATAAAGCGACCGTACAAGTGCCAACTTTGTGGAGTGCGCTTTACGCACCCTGCAAATTTTAACAAACATAAGAAAAATCATTTACGCAATGCAGCAGGTGATGGAAAATCGCATAATTGATAGAGCGTTTCAATAAAAGCGTTTTCTTTTTTCAAAAAATATAATATTTTTTTCAGACAATGAAGACGAATTCTCCTATAAGTGCGATAAGTGTGAAAAAAGTTTCAGCAGAAAAGAAGGTTGTGAAAGACATCAAAGAATTCATTCCAGTATGTATGATTATTTAAAGAAAACTCAAAATCTCGCTTTATTTCAGAGGATGATGAAAATAAGCGGCCTTACAAGTGTAATCTCTGTGGAAATCGATTCTGCAGAGATGATAGTTTGAAGAGACATCAGAAGATGATGCACTCAAGTAATTACACACTAGGATTGCGGGATTACCGACTCCTTCTTCCCTTCCTCGCCCTCTGTCTCGCTCGTGCGATTTGAAGGGGGAGCAGAAGGGAAAAGAGTCGGGAATACCGACATTGTCGGGATCTCGGTCGGAATTTGACATACCCTCCTCCCCTTTCCCATATCCTCCCTCCCCTCTCCCTCCCTCGATTTCCGATCGTTATTGTAAATAGAGGGTGAGGAGGGGAGGGAGGCGAATTAATTATTTTAATTATTTTGTAAAACTTCTCGCAAACTACAGTGCTAAATGGATAGATCAGTAGTATAGATCGGAAATAGATCGGACTGGAATGTCACTAGGATTCCGAAACTATCTCGCACTTAAAAATCCATCATGCACATAAGGAATTATTAAAATTATTGTGTACCTGGCTTGTAAGTAAATTTGACGATCCTTCCCCTTGTTGACATCCGATCGTTGATCGATCGGGCTCTCCATCTCGAAGGAGATGAGAGAGAGGGATAAATCTAAAGAGCCCAGAGATTGGGAAGATGTCATGGAGAAGAGATTCGGGTAGATCAAAGGATGGAAGTATACAAGAGGAAGGGTAGTCAAATTTGCTTACAAATCAGGTACTTGAATAAATCTTTCGGTGCATGATGGATTTTGAAGAGCGAAACGGTTTTGGAATCCTAGTGACATTCCGGTCCAATCTATGTTGCTCTCCACTATTCAATTCAATTCAATGTTTATTCCGTTACTGTGTTAGAATCATGAGACAATCGGCATAATGAGTGAGCACAGAAACGTGACATAATGGGTGAGCAACTATAACACTGTAGTTTGCGAGAAGTTCTATTTTACAAAATAATTAAAATAATTATTGAAAAACAAAGTGAACTGTCGTCTTCGCCATCAAATTATTCCCTATGGGCAAAACTCTCGGACCGAAATAGAGGCCAAACTCTATTTCATGAGAGAAAGAGTAATCAGAAATCTTGAGTGGCTCAGCGTAACAGTTCAGGTAATTTCATCACAGACTTAGAAGATTGAATTGATAATTGGCGTGAGATGGACACTGTTCCGATTTTTTAATAGTGTTATGTATGCAGGCCGGTAGAGTTGACCTGCTCACATTGTAGTGTGTGTATAATACGCGTGTAAGCAAAGAATTATAATACTTAGAGTTTATTACATACGGAACAAGAATAAGAGAGATAAGGCTAGTGGAAAGGTAATGGGCTAGATGGTGGTAAGGATACGCGCCCAACATTGGGACCTATGCGGGCCGGCGGGTATCCTCTAAGCTACCAACCATCAACTCGCAGAACCAGGCGAGGTCGGAATTAGAACTTGTTCTAGAGCAACATGTTAGGCTGCCTGCGCAGGTTGACGATACTACTTACAGTAATACTTCAAAGGGCTGTTGAGCAAACACATTAGTAATGGCTATACACAGCAAATAGTATCCAAGTTATGATTAATAAAATTTATATAATTTCAGGCAATCAGCCTAGAGAAGAGTTCACGTGCTCGACATGCGGAAGCAAGTACATGTCGAAACAAGCATTGCAGTATCACCAGATCACCCATCAAGGTATGCCTAATGACCGATCGTCTTGGACGTCGGTATCATACCTTTTCTCATTGTTCAAAACAATTTTAATGAGAACTGTTTTCTACTTAGTGTAGCATAGAGAGGACAAGAGGGGAAGACGGGTTGATGACAGGCTGTTTGTCTCGAAACGTCTCGACCCGATGATAAATCCATCTGTCATCTATCCGTCTTCCCCTCTTGTCCTCTCTATGCTACACTAAGAAGAATACAGTATATCTTCATTATGACAAAAATTACTGAGTATCCCCTACTATTAATGAGTAAACTCTAAAAAAAACAAAGTAGTCAAAAAGTATTTTTTTATGCAGATGGACCTCGGCCGACATTTGAATGTGATACATGCGGAAAGTTTTTCATTAGAAAGAAATATCTGAAATGCCACAAAGAACGTCATTGTGCTTTACAACGTGCAAGTGAGTGAAAAAATATTCTGCTAAATGGTGCAGGAACACAAGCGGGCGATACACTCACGTAAATATTTCATACAAGAAATACTCAAAAACACTGAAAATATTTATTTGATGTCACAGAGTCATCAACGGCGTTTAAAGACGAAACGGCTGGAAACAGTGAAACAGTGAAAGAAACCAAGCAGAAGAAGACTGTTGATCGTGGAGCGAAGAGCGAAGAGCAATCTGATAAATCGGAAGATGAGATCTCTGAGATTGATGAAGAAGAACAGGCGTAGTTCGGCTTTTTATTGTGAAGCCTATACGATGCGTGATAATCTTATTATAAATAAATCTTATTGTTGAATAAATATGTATCTTCATTGAAAACTTCATTTCGATTCTTCATTTGTCATCCCTCCCTAATCATTGGTTTTTCCACAGTAAAACAGCTTCGAAGTAAATGTATCTCTTTTGCAAATGAAGCTGAGCCAGAGGGTTTGATTTTCTAATACATTTTGTGTGCTAGCAGAACGGATGTCTCCGCATGCCAATTAATACCTTCCTTTGTCACAAATCAACTCCTTTTCAGATCAATATATTCTCGGGTATGGTCGATACCGAAGTAATCGTAAATCAAATCAAGAATACGATAAAGAAGGTACGCTTTACGATCTTAATTATCACCGTCCATCGTCAACCATTTAGGCTTTTAAACTAACTAAGTCCCATTCATATGGCTCAGTCCCTCAGAAGGCTGCTCAGCTCTTATTGGAGTTTATCGAAAATAACGTAGCTTCCGAGGTGAGGTGATATATATAAGGTTTTTTTCACATAAAGCGAATTCACAGTCATAACGCTAGGTGGGTGGGACCCACTGATAAGCCAGCTGTTATCCGGTTTACGCCCTGCGCCACGACCGTAGGGTATATACGTTTAATGTGATCCTAATTGTAATAATTAATAATAATAAAAAAAATAATTCAAGGAAGTTGAATTGGCTCTGTGCTCTCTGACAGATCGACGGCTAGCGGGAAATGAAGACAGAAACAAGTGAGTGCCTAAATCCCCGAATTCCTAAATTCATGATATCGTATTTTTCTCGTCTGACAGCTTTTATAACACGTATTTATCTTATTTCAAAATTGAATCGAAACTGTCAATTTATAATATCATGATAAATATCCAGGAATGCTACAATTCGAAATACCACAATCGAGCTTTCTAAAGCTCTGAAATTGACAGTTTGTTGGGCTTTTAACAGGGAGAAACAGCGAAGAATAGTAGCAGAAAACAAGCAGAAGGAAAATATCATCAATAGAGTAAGTAAGAATTTAAAAGGTTTATTGTGTTTTTTAATCAGCTTTATTTTTTTGTTAATCAAACAATGAGTTGTTAAAGTTTTGTTTCTTTCAATCACTTGCTTACTTTCAGAATTAACTTTATAATTATTAAAAATTGCATTTGGCTGTTGCAGGACATTCATGGAGCGGACGATTCATTCGCAGTTTCGAATGCAGAAATAAGTGAAATTATTTGGGATAATGAGGAGTTTTGCTCTTCGGAAGTCAATGAAGTACCCGAGGTATTTATTGCATTAATCGTCCTTGCTAGATGTGACGATAATAATAACTAATAGGCAGACATAGAAGTAGAGAGAAAACATCGGAACACAAAGATGGGATGTGTTGCTTTGCACAATTTGTTGAAATACGCTATTCGGTTCACTTTCGCCAGAACTTAACAAAGCAGGACAGCCTATTTTTGCGTTCCGATGATTCTCGCATTAAAGAAGGCTTCCCACGAATATCTGGCTAACTGAGTTCTCGGTGTGAGGTGGTGGGTCGCTGTTACCCGATAACACTTTCGAAACTCCCAAATCACCATTTTTCGTTTGAACCGAGTTATGATCAATTGGCTGCGTGCCAAGTGACCCTGAAAAGCAGGCAACGAGTGAGAGAGCGTGCGGAATGAGGAGAGCGTCCCTCTCATTCCTCACTTTGCATAGTCACTCGCGCGGTTAGTGGGACGCCTTCTTTAATATTAGTGATCTATTTGCCAGGGCACGACGGCAGTGATTCGTGAAGATAAACAAGAGTGCAAGACTCCTATCAAGAAAATAATAAAGAGGAAGAAGGTCAAAAATATTTTAACCGACTCAAGTGGGAAAAATACCTCGAAGAAGACATTTGAATGTGAAGTTTGTCAGAAGATTTTAAAAACCAAGTTCAGATTGCAATCCCATAGAAGAACTCATCTTGGAGGTATGTTTTGAATTGATCTTTTTTTCAGACCATAAGAATTGTTCTCTTTTTTTGACATTTTTTTCGAAATAGGTGCCTCAAAGAATGTAGATTTGAGAACACATCACATAACTCAATCACAGACGATATCAATTCAAAATGACAAGCCAATAATTTGTTTTTAAATTCAGACTATTGTAAAGACAACTATGAATAAAAACGATCTTACAAATGTGATGTCTGCGATAAAAGGTTCTATTGGATAGGCAATGTGAAAAGGCACAATATCGCCGTCCATGGTGGTAAGCTTTCTCACGATTTCGCCATGGCTCGAACTTTAAATGGTTCGATTGCTCTTTTATAGCCGTGGAATATTAAAAAATATAATATCTAATCTGCAAATGTTCAGAAGGTGTAGAAAAACAGCGTCCTTTCAATTGTGATGACTGCGGGAGAAGATTCACGCAGAAAGTTCATCTACAAGCACACATAAACACCATTCATCCCGGTACGCACTTACACGTACACGTATTCAAAATTTACATAGATAATTTATGCATTTTCAAAAGTTGCTTACTTCATTTTCATCTCGAAAATAATTGGGCAAACTAGGTCCTAATGAAAATGGTTTTCAGAAATGGTTGAGCATCAACGCCGATACAAATGTGATATTTGTAATATAGAGTTCTCCCATAAAGGCAATCTAAGGAGGCACAGAAACGGGGTTCATTCTGGTAAGCTTTTTCACTATTTGCTGCTGTCGAACATTTACTCGGTTCTTAGTTTTTTAATTGTAGCTATATAATACATTTTTAAATTGCGAATCTGCATGTTTCAGTTGGATTAGAAAATCAGCGCTTCTTCAATTGTGATGTTTGCGGGAAAAGCTTCAAACAGAAATCACATCTACAAAAACACAGAAAAACCATTCATGGCGGAAGCTCAGGTATGTATATTGAAAATTAAACCCTCATATTTTAAAATTGTCTGGTCCAAAATATCTATCAATTCTAAAATTTCAGAAACTGTTCTCAATGATAATCATGAAGCGGAGAATATGAAGAAGGAAATAGAACACAATGATGATAGTGGAGTGTGGTCAAGTGATGAGTATTCAGATGAGTATTGATGAGCTGACATTGTAAAGCTAAAAAGTAGAAAAAAAACAATACGGTTATTTTTCATGTACGCTTCGTTTTTCTCTCGTCGATGTATATAATAAATCTGTTATGTACATATTTCAATCATAACACGTTTGGAACCCTTGAATAGCATCGACTATCTGCGTTGTGGTCCCTGATTATAGTTCGCAAATTTATCATCCTTTTGTATATTACGTCTTAACAAAGAATATATATATATTCTTTGAATGATATGTATATGAGGCCGGTTGTTTAAGAATCGAGAGAGTAGTGGCACAGCAAAATTTTAGGATATTACGAAAACTTCGGAAAAGAGGTTATTGAGGGTGCTGATCATTGCTATGAACTTCATTTTGCTCCAACTCGACCGGTGCAGCCGTGCTGCAAACATGCTGCAAACATGCTGCAAGGCACCTTTTTTCTATTTCTCAGTTTCCCATCGACGAAATCTTGTGAAAAATTTACAGGGCATGTAATTGACCATTGCGAGTCGATTCGTGCTATTCTCGTTCCATGAAAAAATTGTGTTCGTCTACTAATTTTTTTTTTCTCGAATACTAGGGGGGAGTGGAAGCTAATTTTTGTAGAGGCAGGTGCGCCTTGTTCTGGGGATCATTTTTCATATGCAGGTTGTGGGGTTAAAAATGGTCGTTTTTTTGAAATTTAATTATTTATCTTTGCTATTTCACTTTTCATTCTCCGCACACCGCGCCATTCGCGCCTCGAGTGAGGAATGAAATAATTATTCATTCTCCGTCTATCTTTCCCAAAGGATATTTCTACTTTTTTTATCCCTGTTTTCTTGATGATGCTCGATTACAGATATTATTCAAATGCTTATTACCATTTTTGCAATAAAAATGTATCGATGAAAAGACATTAATCTACTCTTCATCACTGGTTTCACATTCCAATAGGACATTCATCATCGTTGTGTATTCGTCCAATTCTTCATCAGAGCTTAACTCACAATAAGGCATCTTATCTTCTTCAATCTTTCTCTTCTGACTACGCAGAACTCTTGTTGTTGTAAGAGGGATTGGTATCTGGAAAGAAGCAATTATTCATTGAATGAACTGATATGTAAATACATTCTCATTATTGTCCTTCTTCGTGCTAACAATGGATTTATTAGCTGAAGAACCGACTTTTGAGATAGACTTCTTAGGTTCCTTTGTAGGTCTCTGAAATGTGAGGACGAGACGAATGTGAGGAGAGGGGGTGGGGAGCCGTTTAAATACTGTCTGGTCGCTGATGTAAAGTGAAGACAGTTGATGTAAAGTGAGGATTCATCACGTGTTCATCGATAGATTATCCATAGATTATCGAAACTAGCAGTCAAATTCAGATGCGCTCGAAAAAATCAGAGACCAAACATCGATGGGCAATACCAGCGATTGGAAACTGATTTCATTCCTCACTCGACGCGCGAATAGCGCGGTGTGCGGAGAATGAAAAGTAAAATATCAAAGATAAATAATTAAATTGCAAAAAAACGACCATTTTTAACCCCACAACCTGCATATGAAAAATGATCCCCAGAACAAGGCGCACCTGCCTCTTTAAAAATTAGCTTCCACTCCCCCCTAGTATTCGAGAAAAAAAATTAGTAGACGAACACAATTTTTTCATGGAACGAGAATAGCATGAATCGACTCGCAATGGTCAATTACATGCCCTGTAAATTTTTCACAACATTTCGTCGATGGGAAACTGAGAAATAGAAAAAAGGTGCCTTGCAGCATGTTTGCAGCACGGCTGCACCGATCGAGTTGGTGCAAAATGAAGTTCATAGCAATGATCAGCACCCTCAATAACCTCTTTTCCGAAGTTTTCGTAATATCCTAAAATTTTGCTTTCTCGATTCTTACGCGAACGCCCTCATATCAGTGCGTTCGCCTAAGAATTGCAATTTTACTATTAGAGCGAGTCTTTGAAAATTATAAATAGAATAATTATTCTTCCCAAAAAATGTTCGGAGAATTTTCTTTATCCAGTGGCAATTCCTCTATCACCGAATAGAGTAGCATGTGTTCACGGGCCTTGATCACGATAGTCTCTTTTCGGCGCGAAACAGTATACGGCTGGTGATAGGTTTTATTTAACAAGCGCGTGAATCGGTCAACCCCTTTGATCTCTTTGCGCAATTCTCGAAGCGTCCTGCGAATAATCTTTATGGGCCTCCGCCTCCACGTTCCCTTCATTTTTCAAGCGATTTTTTCTCGCGCGCCTTTTTTCCATCCTCACTTCACTACCGGGAATTTATATATAGAATTTATATAACATATATGTAAAAGTTGATTATTTAGGATTATGAAGGACGACGTAATGTACTGGCTTGAGGGAACGCGAATTAAGGTATTTTTTCGCTTGCAAAATCATCTATGTTTTGTTTATTTTCACGCTCGCTCAGGCACTAAATCTTTCTTCTTCCGAGGAAAGCGGATCGGGAATTATGCAGTCCATTGACCTCGCACTTGATTTTATCAAGAAAGATGCTAATTCCGAGGCGAGTCGTTTTTCACCAATTGATCCTCTTAAATTTTACAAGAAAGCCAATCAAATGCTTTGAGATTGCAATTTGATTTTCCCTAATTTTACAGGGAATCTCTAGCTCATTTCTAGAGAATAAAAATGGCTTGGTGCATGAATCAGAGAAGGAGAGGTAAGTATTTTAAGCACATCAAAACATCATGTCTCCTTTTCGCATAACAACCAATGAATATCTTGCATTGGAAAATTTCAGGGGCTTTCGCCACCACGATTTCCCAATATATTTGTCACGTGCAGTAGAATTGACAAGGAATTGGATGGTCCAAAAAGAGAGAAAGCGGAAACAAGAAGCGGGAAACCAGAAATTAGTCAGTGATTGAGCAGATTACGTTACATCTTCAATTTAAATTCAGTCACAGGAACCGGTCGATGTTTTTGGCGAGCTATTCGCAGTCTCAGAAGTGGGAAAGAACGAAGCTGTGATGTATAGGAGAGTCGATGTTCCGCGTTTGGATAAAAAGGTGATTGTTGTGTTTTTTCTAGGAAACATCTTTCCGAAATGTTTTTATCGTAAAAGATTTGAAAGTTTCAACGGTAACAGCCGCATACGTAACAATGGACTAGATGTGAAAAAAAGAATGAAATATTTTTAACTTTTTATCTGCTGATCAACACTAAAAAGCCATCAAAATATACAAATAAAGCGGGAAAGTCAATTGTTTAGGCACTCCGGAACTCGGTGAGATGTTCAGACATGGACAATAATGAAGATCAAAAGAAGGGTGTCGAATTTTTGTCAGATGTCGTAGATCTCTCTGATGATTCAGAAGTGGACTTCAGTAGTGAAGATGATCATGATTCGATTATTAGCTCAGAAAATCAACGTAAGTAATTGCGACCGAAATTCATTTTCAATTTCAAAAGAAAACAATTTACTTTCATTTTACGGATTCGGATCTCCAATGAATGAAGACTTTATTTCAGAAGAAAATGAATTCAAAGACTCGCATCAAACTAAAGAAAATAAACGAGTCATCAATAATATGAAAACGAATCCAAAAGCATCTTGTCAGAATTCCACCTCGAAGAAAGAATATAAATGTGAAGTGTGTCAGAAGATATTCAATAAAAGGTCCCTTTTACAAAAACACAAACGAATTCATCTTGCAAGTAAGTTTTACAGGAAACAAATTTTCATAGTGTCCATTATCATTCCAGATGATGATCCGGAAAAGCGCCCTTTTCCGTGTGATGTGTGTGGAAAACGTTTTTCTAGGACTTACCATCTTAACGTTCACAAGCGAACCCATTCACGTAAGTTTTTTTTAAAATTTTCACAATAAACTCTATGAAATATACGAAAAAATTTCAGAAAATGAAGAAACGAAAAAGCCGTTCAAGTGTGATGTATGTGGTCGTCGATTTTCCCAACGTGTAGCACTTCAATTGCATGAAAACATTCACTTAGGTATGTTATCTTAGATAGTTCTTACAATTAATAGCCACGCTCGCGAGCTAAAGTCGCCGGTCGTATGTTAGTATATATTAGTGTTCGAAATAACCGTTGAGTTACACGTAACAAAGGAATAAAAGGGGTCGAGCTTCAGATGAAAATAGTGAAAAAGGGTTTAATACAGGTGATGAAAAAAGCTCGAATTGCAGGTGAATATGACGTGAAAATGGATTTGTTAACAAGTATTTGGTCATGTTGCATAGTGATGACGAAATTAATTATCGATTTTTTTATTTATTTTTCATGAAAAGTCTAGTGGTGAAGATCTTAGGGCTGCAGGATGAGTTTCGAGCGAATTCTGAGCAAAAAAGTTTGAGCGTGACAGACAAATCCAGTAACAAACAAACAAACAAACAAACGGACGGACAGACAGACATTATGAAATTATATTACTTAGTCATTTGCACCGAGATTTTATAGTTATAAACAATAATTACAACTATACCGATTTTCAGAAGGCGGAGGAAAGTATCCGTGTACATGCGATCAATGTGGGAAGCGATTTCGTTTGACCGCAGCACTCAATATCCACAAGAAAACCCATTTGTGTATGTTAGAATTCATTCGCAATCAAAAAGATATAATTTTTAGCCGAAAACGATCCTCGGTTGAAGGATATTAAATGTGATATTTGCGATAAAGTAGTTTGTTCCAGACAATCTCTCAAGCAACACAAGGAAACACACCTAAGTAAGTTTTCCTTTTCATCTTTCCTTTTTCCTTGGTTTGTTTACTCAGAAAAAACTACGAAACTATTAAAAATTGTAATCATTCGAACAAAGTATCCTTTTATACGATAACGATCCCGAAGAAGCCAAGATCAAGCGAAGTTTCCACTGTGACGTCTGCGGAGGTGCTTTTCGGACTAGCAGAAGCCTTCAATTGCACATGGATATTCACACAAGTGAACTTTGCAAGTGTTGGTCATTAGAATATATCCGATGTTTTCAGAAGATAAAAGCGAGAGGCGACGATTTGAGTGCGGAGTATGCGGGAAGAAATTCATTCAGAGAGGTCATTTACGGCTGCACAAGAATACTATGCATAATGGTTAGTGTCGAAATGCAAATTATACAGATCATATTTAGCATATTGGTTTTTCGTTCAGAGGATATCAGCGTAAGTCGGCCACATAAGTGTGATATTTGCGATAGAAGATTTGCGGAAATTGGAAAATTGAGGATACACAAACAGAAACATTCTGGTGAGTGCACATGAATCGATTATAGAGATCCGATAACCAATGCTCAGTTAATTGTTATTTCACTTCAGAGAACGAAGAAGAAAAACGTCCTTACAAGTGTGATTTGTGTGGAAATCGTTTCACGGTAATGTGGAGCTTGACGGCACACAAGCGGAAGCACTCGCGTAAGTGGTATCTTTGAGAATATTAAAAACGTGATTTACCCTTGAAGAATAATGTTCTAAATATTTGATTTTAGTTGAAGAGGGACCTTGCAAGTGCCATATCTGTGGAAAATGTTATTTTATACCTGCAACTCTGAAAATGCACATGCAATCACATTTGGGTGAGTCTGACTTATTGTTAAATATTTTAAAAATATATTACTTGTAATGTAAGTGAGAAATAACATTTAGAAGGCGAAGAGAACCAACGTCCCTTCAAGTGTGATGACTGCGGCAAAAGATTCATTCAGAAAGGCAGTTTACGATCACATATGGTCTTGCATGCAGGTCAGTGAAATTATGTATGTTCGGTTCACACAGTTCGCAGTTCATAATATGTAAATTCGTCTTTAAAAATATTCTGACGGTTCATTATGAACCTCGCATGACATGATATAGGATAAGAATATTTCAGAAAGAGAAGAGGATCGACGACCGTTCAAGTGTGAGGATTGCGGGAAAAGGTTTTCGCGAAATACGACTATGCAAACACATAGAAAAGCCCTTCATTCTGGTAAATCATTGCACAAAATATCTCTCATTACATGTCTATTTGACAATAAATATTGCATTTTTGCAGCGTCCATTGCAAGAACTGATGTCAAGTCAGCAACTCGTCATGATCCAACTAGCACGTCAGGGAAGGAGAGTTTAAATATCGTCGACGGCAAAAAAGATGGAGATGGATGGTCGACCAAAGAAGAATCTATCCTCTCTGAAGAAGAAGAAGAGTACTCGTCAAGTGATGAAGATGAGGAGAGACCGTCGACGAGCAAGAAAGATGATGAAATGTAGAAGAAGAAATTGCAGTCGGTTGTGAATGGACACGTAATTAATATTTTACATTCACCTTTTTTATTCAACAAATAATAAATTGGACGATAAACATTCTATTTTTCGCGAAATTGAGATTATTGTTTTCTTAAGCCTCATCCGAAAGTTTTCTAAGCAATAATACTCCTGAATTAAAGCGACTTCTCACTAGTTCTGAGCCACCTTTAGGATCTAGAGACCACTTCTCACCTACATTCCCTACTGCAGTATACCCAGTGGAGCGTCCTCTCGTCGCGTCCCTTCGCTAATTGTAAAGCCCTTTAATTACTCTTATCCAATTACATCACATCTTTTGCAAATCTTTGCCAAGTACTTCTATACTGTCTTTCGATTTCTGAGTGGTAATACACAACCGTAAACTTCATGATTTGAGTTGTGTTGCAGTGAATTCGCTCCCATGATCGAGACAAACATGGATCTACATAAGGTCACCCGTACGAAGGTAATATTATTTTCTATTTTCATAATTTTCATATTATTATCAAGGCGATAATACTCTCTTCCTCTGACGGAATCGGTTCAGTCCCGGAGTTGATCAAAACCAAGGCTGATCCTGAGGTGAGATTATTCCTGCATAGTTTTTATATTTACATAATTATAATTATCCAGAAGATTCAATTTGCTGTTACTTCGCTGGTAGAAGAACGAATTTTAAATTTGGAATCTGACACGAATAAGTAAGATATTCTCAATGAAACACTAACAAGATTGAAAATGACATGCATTATTTGCAAGTTATCCTTTTAGAGACGTAGCAAATCGACAACACGCATACCGACTAACTGAGGCACTTGAACAAACAATGAATTGGGTGGTCAACAAGGAAATCAGTCGCAAAGAAAACGCAAAGAAGAAACGCACAACTGTAATCAAAGAAGTGAGTTTGAATGATATTTTCGTAGAATGAATTCTAGTGTTCAAATAATACAAAAAAAAAGTTCTTGCAGGAAATACAAGACGATGATGGACTATTCCCTCTTTCGTTATCTGGAACTGTGGTACAGAGAGGAGAGACGGTAAAGAGAGAAGAAACCGAGGATCCGCAAGAGGTCGATTCCTCGTGGGATGAGTCTGATTCCGAAGACAGTGAGGGAGTTCATTTGACTGAAGACGAGCTGAACGAAAAGGGAGATGGTCAGTGATTTAAAAAAATATTGTTGTGTATTTTTCTTTATTTTTTTCTTCGAAAAATTGCAACTGCCTTTAGCGGTCACTTTTTTTGGAGCAGCTATACCGAAATCTTCGCACAACCATGGCATTCAGATGCAAACCTTATCAAACACTATGGAGATCATAGAACCTCCGCATACAAATTTTTGATTACTGTAACTTTCCGTAATCTACCGTAACCCACAGAACCAAGTCGTCTAGCATCAAATGGGAAGTATGGGTGCAAGCAGTGTGAGAAGTCATTCAAGAATCTTTTTCGCTTGAAAACACATCGGAGGACGCATTTGGGAGTTGAGAATTATTACCATAAATAATCAATACGACATAAATTCAGATGACGACGAGGCAAAGCGACCTTTCAAGTGTGAAATATGCGGCAAAGGTTTTTCTCAAAAATCAGGATGTACTGCACATCAATTGCGCCATTTTCGTGAGTTCATTTAAATGCAATCGCTAAATTAAATGTTATTTCATTCTAGCGGACGAGGAAACAAAACTACCGTTTAGTTGTGATAAGTGCGACAAAAGATTTCGAGTTTTAGAGCTCCTCGATATTCACAAGAAATTTCATTTGCGTTAGTTTTGTTTTGGCAGTTATTAATCACTCGGATAAACGCTTCCTCTGTTTCAGCAGAATACGACCAAGATTTGAAGGAATTCAAATGTGGCGAGTGTGCTAAGACTTACAAGAAATATTATCTATTTGAAAGCCACAAGAGAACTCATATGGGAGGTGAGAACCGATAAAAAGTATTTTTCAAAAATAAATAAATTAGTATTTGTTCAGAAGACAATGAAGCCAAACGACCGTTCAAGTGTGGCACTTGTGGAATGGGATTCGTGCAAAAGCAGACACTCAGAGAACATGGAAAAACTCATTTGCGTATGTATTCTAGTGTTGAAATTTGTGTGGAAAATGTTTCACTCAACAAAAAAATCTCAATGTTCGCCGAAAAATTCATTAGCGCACCTTTTTTTTTACAATATTCACCATTCACCCGATTTCAGAGGATGACGAAGTGAAATGCCCCTATAAGTGCGACGATTGCGGGAAGACGTTTTCAACAATGTTCAAAATTGAAAATCACAAGAGAATTCATTCTGGTACCCTACAAATCATACGGTTTACAATGCAATTTTTTAATCAGATATAGAGGACGTGAAACGACCATTCAAGTGTGATGTTTGCGAGAAACGTTTTTCTGAGATGCACAGTTTAAGGAGACATGAGAGAACTCACTCACGTGAGATATCTATTTATTCACCTAGGCGAGAGCTCAAAAAATTGTATCTCTCGGGCAGAGTCGCAGAGGAAGCAATTGTAAACATGTCGCGCGTTTTTCTGCGCAGTCAAATGAATGAATAACGAACATAATATCACGCTTGAGAATCGAGCTAATGATGGAGATTGGCCTAAATTTCTGAAATGAGAACACCAGTTTTGGGCCCCGCAATGAAATGAGCGTTGTTCAAGGAAAATTGTTGTTAATTTTTTTCCCAAATGATCAGAAATTTTGCGAGGAGGGAAGTATCTCTAACCGAGATATTACTGGCCAAAGTGCAGGCGCCAGGATACCGACTCGGTGTAGCTAGCTCCAAAATGATTTCTGTAAATTGGGTTTTGGGGATAATAGGGCAAACGTAAAGGGGCCCAAAACAAATGTTAAAGAAGGCGTCCCACGAACCGCGCGGGCAACTATCACATTTTTAAAATGATACGATAGTAATTGCATTCCTACTAAAATATTCCGCGCGGCAATCGCGTTGCTTTTTCGCGATTTCCGTCTATTTTCACTTGTTTTCCTTAGCTTTTAATGATAAAACTGGATTTCTGGGATGGTTTTACGCTCGTCAAGCATAAATTATATATTAAATGCTTTATTTTAAGCGCGGTCATAGTTTAATAGCAATTTCGTTACGCGCGGAACAATAAACAACTTCGCGTCAAAATGTGATATGCAAAGCGAGGAATGAGAGAGACGCTCTCCACATTCCGCACGCTCTCTCGCTAGTTGCCTGCTTTTCAGGGTCACTTGGCACGCAGCCAATTGATCATAACTCAGTTAAAACGAAAAATGGTGACTTGGGAGTTTCGAAAGTGTTATCGGGTAACAGCGACCCACCATCTCACATCGAGATCTCAGTTAGCCAGATTTTCGTGGGACACCTTCTTTAACTCATATCAGGATTTCCGGCCAATCCCTATGATTAGCCCGATTCTCTCGTGACAGGCGTGATATCGGATTGACTCTAACCAGATCCCTCCGAAGGCGGGGGCAGAACCGGCTAGCCAATATATATGCGAATTATCATTTGAATGTAATCTTTACATTCAGTAAACGAAGAAGTTAAGCGACCGTACAAATGTGATATTTGTAAGAACCGATTTACAGTAGAAGAAAGTTTGAAAGTGCACATGAGGATACATTCGCGTGAGTATTCGTTACACGGAAAAGAAGAATATAATGAGAACTAAGGCTCAACAAAGCTTTCTATTCATCATTTCAGAGAATGATGATGAAAAACGACCGTACAAGTGCGATCTCTGTGAAAATCGATACACCTGTAAGACTAGTTTGAAGAACCACAAGAGGACGCACGCTCGTAAGTTTACTACGCCAAGAAAAAGTCACATGACATTTTTTGCGTTTAAAATAATTAAAAAAAAAGATTTGTATAATATTTCAGAATCATCAATGGTAAGGAACAAGGAGGCGGTTGACACGGCGAAAGAAATCAAGAAGAACAAGAGTGTTACTCATAAGAAGGATCGTGGAGCATGGTCAAGCAAAGAGGAATCTGATCAATCGGAAGACGAGATCTCTGACATTGATGAAGAAGAACAGACTTAGCTCGCCTACCGGTTTGTGCTGACTGTGAAATTTGTGATAATCATATTTTGTTATTGAATAAAAACGTGATGCACAATGTCCAGTCGTCATGGAAATTCCGCATCGTATGGAGCAGGTTACTAGTGCTAACAACAGTATTACCGATTTGTTTTACTTTTTGACCGACGAAACATTCTTTCGATCATTGAAAAGTGTCTTTACAGTTCACCACCTGCTATTTTTTTTGCTTTGAGTTGCAAGGAATCGATACCAGTAGGTATATTTGGATGGGAGTGAGAACTTTGAAGCGTTCTCATTATGTGTTCCGCTTATTGGAGGGACAATGACGCCGCGCGCCTTGTTCATTTGCACCTTTGTGTGAACCCTCAAAGTTTCCATTCGTGAGCATTTGCTAGTGTCTATATTCGCACTAATTATCGTGAGAAGTTTTTCCATTCCACTCGTAGTTGACCTTTGACTACCGTTCGAGGAGCGGACCGGCTCTCCTCCCCCTACCTCTTTCCTTCCTCTCTCCCAGGCTCGCTAACCAGCACATTGAGTTTTCTGAGCATTAGAAATGCATAATATTAATCGCGCATTTGTGATAACTTATTTCTGTAGTTCCATTGTTCACTTGTTGAGGGATATGCGCACGGCTGTCGATTCTGATCTATTTAAAAATACTCGCGAGAAGGCTTTTACACTTTCAACGTCCAATGGAATTGCTTTCGTCATCCAGAAGTCTATACAGCTTCTATTGAAATTCATTGAGTCCGGTGCTGATACGGAGGTGAGTTACTACTTTTATTTTATAATATTATTTATGATCGAAGACAACTTATCGGATACTACAATAAATTTGTTCAGGAAATTAAGACCGAGTTGAACTCACTCGAGAAATGTTTGAGATTGAACACGGAAAGGTAAGAAATGTAGAAAAAAACGAAAATTGGTTCAAAAATAATAATTAATTTCAGGAACACTTCTCTTCTTAAACTGACTTCTGTTCTCTCGGGAGCCCTCAAGTTGACCATGAATTGGATAGGAAAGAGAAATAATAGAACATTTTCGGATTTCGTGAGTAGTGAATAGATGTTTGATGAATTTATCTTTCTGCGAACATTCATTAAAAAAAATAAATTCACAGAATACGAAGGAAGAGACCAACAATAAGGGTAATGATCAAGAAGAAGGAAACTGGGACATAAAAGGAAGTATGGGTAATGATCAAGAAGAAGGAAACTGGGACATAAAAGGAAGTATGAATGTTGCAAACGAAGAAAACGTCGATATTATGACGATAAAAAATATGAGTGAAATGATGGAACAGGAAATGAAGCGAGAATATAAATGTGAAGTTTGTGATAAAGTGTTCGAGGACAAATATAACTTGGAACGACACAGAGGAGCTCATCTCGATGGTGAATCTTGTTTTTATGTTTTTTCAGCATCGATATGCAATAGGATGCTTGTAATATAATACACAGCAGACATACAAATATTTCTAGAAAATATGCCAGCCAAGCGAACTTTCACGTGTGGAACTTGCGGGAAACAATACACTCAAAAATATTCTCTCAACACGCATCAACGAACACATTCAAGTATTTCTTTTAAATTTTAATTTATTATAAGAAAATAGAATTCAGTGATCGAAGAAATTAAACGGCCCTTCAAGTGTGATATGTGCGGCAGAAGATTTGGCGAAAACTCACTTCTAACAAAACATAAACGAATTCACGAAGGTTTAAAATTATTAATTTTCGAGAATATCTGAACATGTATGAAGCTTTGAAAGCACAAAATATCACTCATTCAGAGGAAGATGAGAAAAAACGCCCTTTCAAATGTGATAAGTGTGGAAAAAGATTCACTCACAAATCCAACTTACGAATGCATTGGGATACTTCGCATGCTGGTTAGTAGCCATTCTTGCATACAAACATTGTCTTCTCTCCTCTCATTGGCCTATTATCATTATCGCCGAAAAAAATGTGATGCGACGAAAAAAATTCCAGAATGCGATGAAATAACGCGACAGTACAAGTGCGGTATTTGCGATAGAGTATTTTCTCAAAAAGGAAATCTAAGCATTCACAGAAACACCATTCATGGCGGTAACCGTTTTCCCGAGATTGTCACGGCTTTGAAAATAAAGTCCTCAGTTTCTTATAGTGACATATTTTCCTGATTAGAATAATTATAATGTGTACGAGATCAGATGGAGTAGAAAAACAGCGGCCCTTCAAGTGCGATGACTGCGGGAAAAGATTCACACAGAAAAGCAGTTTAAGAGGGCACAGAGATGCCGCGCATACAGGTTAGTGTGATTGTCTGCTCATTTCTCTCCGGGCAGAGAGAAGATCGAATCGTAAACTCAAGAGATGACTTCTCGTTTTTTCTAAACTTTATCGATTTATTTCTAACCATTCAACACAACAATTACGTATAGAGAATATTTTGAAAACGCATAGTATTCAGATAATTTTTAAAAAATCTGGATGTATTTCAGATTATTCTGTAGTCGGACGGCCCTTCAAGTGCGCTACATGTGGAAAAGAATTCACTAACAGCTCGAACTTTGCAAGGCATAAGCGAATACATTCGCGTATCGGAAATTTTAAATCCGAATCATTTGTATTTTATTTCAGAAGACGACCAAATAAAGCGACCAATCAAGTGTCATATTTGTGGAAAGCGTTTCTCGCAGACTTCAAACTTGAACAGCCATATGAAAACTCATTCACACGAGATAAAAGGTATAAATCATCTCAAAAAATAGAATCATAACTGATAACGTATTTAAATAAATTGATCACCATTCTGTGAAAATAATCAAAAGTTGGTTTGAAGAATCATCGGAATCTGCGAGTAATAGTTCTGCCAACATTTTGATCAAGACCAGTAAGAAACATATTGTTGCTGGCACAGATGATCGTGGAGCATGTTCAAGTAATGAGAAATTTGACGAATGGGGCAGCGAAGAGATCTCTAGTAATGATATAGGCGATGATCTTTATATTTAGTGCAACTGCAGAGGAGTTTTGTTTGTTCATTCCTGAATAAAGATGGATGTGTTCAACAACTTGGTATAAAAGCGAAGTGACAATGTCATCATTATGTTGCCGGCACGTGACGCGCTCTCTCACACTGTCAGCAGCGGTGTCGACTGACCATTGTGTTTGATGAGTGCAAAAATCGGTCAATAATTACCCACTGGCTCATTTTGCGTTAGAAAAAACTGTCTAATGGGCTCTCTAATGGTGCTTAGTATAGAATTTTTAACTAAAGAATTTTGGGCAATAATGTATCGATTTCAGTAGGATTGTTTTGATCGTTGTGGGAACGTACTTGACCTTTGACAAACTGAGTGGAGGGAGGAGGGAGGAAGAGGCCGAGAGGAGGCTAGTGATCTACCTGCTCACCTCCACCCTACCTCTTCCTTTCCTTTCGCCCAGACAATCAATAGCTCGCTAACCAGCACATCTCAATTGCTGAGCATTTCAAACGCACGATAGAGCGCCTTGTGTAAATATACCGTATCCGCAGCAATGAATGTGCTGATGATAGCTGATGGAGCAAGCTTCTTTGAAAGCCTGAAAATTTAATTTTTTGTTTCCATTAAAAATTTTCTCACAAAAAGAACATGAATTGTTTCCGCGAAGTTTTACGATGCCCTGTTGAAAAATAGTTAAACTTCGAATGCATCTAATTATGCAAATGAGATTGATCGGACCATGACGATAACAAAATTCTATGTAGGGCATCTACGGGTACCGTAAAGTATGTTTGCCTCAATGGGTCATCTTTTGCTGCACCGGAGGGGTGAGATTCTTAAGCGAATGCACCCCTCATGTAATGAACATCTTCATAAGAGCCCAACTGTTATCATGCCCAAAACACTTTTATGTTGAAATCATCAACATATTTCAAAAGTTTTTCAAATTCGCGCCAAGATGCGAACAATAGCTGAAATAATGAAGAATAATAAGGCCATTTCTCCTCTCATTCTCGTTTATCTCGCTCTTAGTGCGCGGTTCTTTTCCTCGTCCTCTCTCCTCCTTTCGATTGGATAACGTGTGAGTGCCCTCCCCCCGCCGTCCCTCCACCTAATACTCTATTTTTCACAAAGATATCAACGATGAAACTTCTTTTCCTCTTCGTGCTCGCGCTCCACGCCGTGACAGCGGCCGGCAATCGGGGACGTGGCCGCGGTGGCCAAGGCGGACTCGCCGCTAATGGTGAGGGTTACACGCGGTTGGCAAGATGGCTTGGCAAGACAGCGTGGTCCCTGCGTTTCACGCGTTTCACGCATTGAGGCAAACATACTTTACGGTACCCGTAGATGCCCTACATAGAATTTTGTTATCGTCATGGTCCGATCAATCTCATTTGCATAATTAGATGCATTCGAAGTTTAACTATTTTTCAACAGGGCATCGTAAAACTTCGCGGAAACAATTCATGTTCTTTTTGTGAGAAAATTTTTAATGGAAACAAAAAATTAAATTTTCAGGCTTTCAAAGAAGCTTGCTCCATCAGCTATCATCAGCACATTCATTGCTGCGGATACGGTATATTTACACAAGGCGCTCTATCGTGCGTTTGAAATGCTCAGCAATTGAGATGTGCTGGTTAGCGAGCTATTGATTGTCTGGGCGAAAGGAAAGGAAGAGGTAGGGTGGAGGTGAGCAGGTAGATCACTAGCCTCCTCTCGGCCTCTTCCTCCCTCCTCCCTCCACTCAGTTTGTCAAAGGTCAAGTACGTTCCCACAACGATCAAAACAATCCTACTGAAATCGATACATTATTGCCCAAAATTCTTTAGTTAAAAATTCTATACTAAGCACCATTAGAGAGCCCATTAGACAGTTTTTTCTAACGCAAAATGAGCCAGTGGGTAATTATTGACCGATTTTTGCACTCATCAAACACAATGGTCAGTCGACACCGCTGCTGACAGTGTGAGAGAGCGCGTCACGTGCCGGCAACATAATGATGACATTGTCACTTCGCTTTTATACCAAGTTGTTGAACACATCCATCTTTATTCAGGAATGAACAAACAAAACTCCTCTGCAGTTGCACTAAATATAAAGATCATCGCCTATATCATTACTAGAGATCTCTTCGCTGCCCCATTCGTCAAATTTCTCATTACTTGAACATGCTCCACGATCATCTGTGCCAGCAACAATATGTTTCTTACTGGTCTTGATCAAAATGTTGGCAGAACTATTACTCGCAGATTCCGATGATTCTTCAAACCAACTTTTGATTATTTTCACAGAATGGTGATCAATTTATTTAAATACGTTATCAGTTATGATTCTATTTTTTGAGATGATTTATACCTTTTATCTCGTGTGAATGAGTTTTCATATGGCTGTTCAAGTTTGAAGTCTGCGAGAAACGCTTTCCACAAATATGACACTTGATTGGTCGCTTTATTTGGTCGTCTTCTGAAATAAAATACAAATGATTCGGATTTAAAATTTCCGATACGCGAATGTATTCGCTTATGCCTTGCAAAGTTCGAGCTGTTAGTGAATTCTTTTCCACATGTAGCGCACTTGAAGGGCCGTCCGACTACAGAATAATCTGAAATACATCCAGATTTTTTAAAAATTATCTGAATACTATGCGTTTTCAAAATATTCTCTATACGTAATTGTTGTGTTGAATGGTTAGAAATAAATCGATAAAGTTTAGAAAAAACGAGAAGTCATCTCTTGAGTTTACGATTCGATCTTCTCTCTGCCCGGAGAGAAATGAGCAGACAATCACACTAACCTGTATGCGCGGCATCTCTGTGCCCTCTTAAACTGCTTTTCTGTGTGAATCTTTTCCCGCAGTCATCGCACTTGAAGGGCCGCTGTTTTTCTACTCCATCTGATCTCGTACACATTATAATTATTCTAATCAGGAAAATATGTCACTATAAGAAACTGAGGACTTTATTTTCAAAGCCGTGACAATCTCGGGAAAACGGTTACCGCCATGAATGGTGTTTCTGTGAATGCTTAGATTTCCTTTTTGAGAAAATACTCTATCGCAAATACCGCACTTGTACTGTCGCGTTATTTCATCGCATTCTGGAATTTTTTTCGTCGCATCACATTTTTTTCGGCGATAATGATAATAGGCCAATGAGAGGAGAGAAGACAATGTTTGTATGCAAGAATGGCTACTAACCAGCATGCGAAGTATCCCAATGCATTCGTAAGTTGGATTTGTGAGTGAATCTTTTTCCACACTTATCACATTTGAAAGGGCGTTTTTTCTCATCTTCCTCTGAATGAGTGATATTTTGTGCTTTCAAAGCTTCATACATGTTCAGATATTCTCGAAAATTAATAATTTTAAACCTTCGTGAATTCGTTTATGTTTTGTTAGAAGTGAGTTTTCGCCAAATCTTCTGCCGCACATATCACACTTGAAGGGCCGTTTAATTTCTTCGATCACTGAATTCTATTTTCTTATAATAAATTAAAATTTAAAAGAAATACTTGAATGTGTTCGTTGATGCGTGTTGAGAGAATATTTTTGAGTGTATTGTTTCCCGCAAGTTCCACACGTGAAAGTTCGCTTGGCTGGCATATTTTCTAGAAATATTTGTATGTCTGCTGAGCACACGGAACTAAGAGTCGAGTCGTGTGCAATTTCACTATGAATGAACATGATAGAGTGAAAGGACAACGATCTATCGAGCCGTATATCGGGGGAATTTCGTTGCTTGTTCATGCGATCGCACGCTCTCACATTTCGCGACCATGAGCACTACAACAAAGAAGCTAAAACAATGAAGTGCGAAACGGCATTATTATTCGCTTAATTATCCTGCTCGGAAAGGTCCGGGAAATCGGAATGTGCGCTCACCAATATGAGGGAACTCGAAACGACGTCGAGTGTCGCCAATCACGACATTCGGGTCTTCCACTTGATTAGACGCTTCCTGAAAATAACAGCGATCGCTGACTTGTCGACATTTCACTGCACGTAGCGTTCCAAATATTTTGCTCGAAACTATAAAGATAAATTACAAAATTACTTTACAAAAAATAACATTAAATTTGACTAACAGCGCAACTGTCGACGCGAATGACGAGCATGGCTTCTCCTCTGGTATTTATCTCAAATCGTGCTCGTCTCACGTAGGTGTACCGCCTCGCAACGATCACGTATGCTGCAGCGTCGATCGGACTGACTGAGCGGGCTATAATAAACGTCCCTGCAATGATTGCTCATCAATTTCAATCAATTATAATTTAAAGGGGGGAGAGGTACCAATAATGGCTCAATTATCATAGGCGTCTCTTCATTGCGCTTCTCTCCCACTCTCATTGCCTGAACCGCAAGGCTACCGGGCACACTGTATCTGTGCGAAACCAGCGAGTTTCGCAAATGTCAATGGGTGGTGATCTCTAATCACGTGATATTGAGAATTTGTCGAACCAGACATTGATGCAACACCCTCACAGAAAAAAAGTCGCCTCTTTTCGCCGCCCAAAAGCAGTGAGAAATGAAGTGAGAGCTATTTACGATTGGATAGAGTCACGGTATATCGGAAGAATTCAGGAAAGACGATTGTTCGACCATCTTTCCTTGAAGGAGTCGATAATTGCACTAATATTCCCCTATTACTCACCAAAGACAACTCTCTGTTGGTCGGAGACAAACGCCTCCGGCTCAGCAACGTTGTATTGCTGAAATTGCAACTGTATGAAGCTGAAAAGTTGCTCATGTTTCAGGCCATTTTTAGCACCAAATACTGCGCAATTTTCCCCAACTTATAGAAAAAGGCTTCGAACGAACTTCGTAAAAGAACTGTCGCATGGCGACACGAATGCGGCGCGAGAGGGCGCGTGCAGCATCAACGTCCTGCAAGTTCCAAGCTACTTCAAGGCTAAAAAAATCGCCTGGTTTTGCCCCCATTCTTCGACGCCAAACTTTCCCGTTTCGGCTAGGTACAATGAACAGATTGTCGACCAAAAATCCCAGCTGACAAGGGATACACACGCCCGTTTAATTTCCCGCACTGCCCGAAGCGGAAGAGTGCAGTGCAAAGATTCATTGGCGACACATGGGAATCGTTTCGCTAAATCCCCCCCCCCTCCTTGTGCAATCCCACTCACAACGGCTAGCGCGCGAAGGTGAACAAGTCTCGCTCGAGCTGCCGCTGCCTACAATCGATTTTTCCTTCTCTTTTCTTAAAAAATTTTTTTTTTTCAGTTGAGTGATACGATTATTAAAACTGAACAGTTGTCTACTAAATTGTTAATGAGCTATGAAAAATAATGCCATCAAGAAAATTATCAATTCCTCACCGCAGCACTTGCGGGCACGAGCACACGAACTCCAGCTGGCACGTTGCCCGCGTTCTGAGAATACAATAAATAATTATATTCTCTATCAAGTGATGTTACTAAAGAGTAAAATAATAGAAAAAGTCTTACGGGTACGTTTCGGACGGCTCCAGCCAAAGCACCTTGTACGTTGCCCGCGTTCTGAGAATACAATAAATAATTATATTCTCTATCAAGTGATGTCACTAAAGAGTAAAATAATAGAAAAAGTCTTACGGGTACGTTTCCGACGGCTCCAGCCAAAGCACCTTGTACGTTGCCCGCGTTCTGAGAATACAATAAATAATTATATTCTCTATCAAGTGGTGTTACTAAAGAGTCTCGTGCCCGCGTTATCTTCTGCGTCTTCACATAGTTGAATGAGAGAGATGCCAGAACTCACGTTATTGACTTGTGGCGGCAGCTGAGTGGGCGGTAGTTGGGGCGGTGCCTGCTGCGCTTGCTGTCGCCGAGCTGCAGCAGCTGCGGCTCGTGCAGCCGCATCCGTGCGGGCCGCGCACACTTGGGCGGCGTTGGCTCCGGTAGCGCCACGGGTTGCGGGGCCTACCTGAACATTTAACATATTTTCAGTTATTGTCTGAAGTTTTTTAAATCAGAAGAAGCACGTGAATGCCTCGCATCGTGCTCATTTTTGTCTCATCAACGCAAATTCATCCGGATTTTGAGTCGACTTTTGCCATTCGAGACTGGATCGGCAAGAATCAAGCCCACCGGCCACGTTCCTATCAAAATGAGCTCCATATGCTGATTCTGTAGTAGCATGTGGATCGCCTCTTCACGTTTCTATAGAGGACACTTCTGGTTTATGCGGGAAGGAGAAAAAGTGGAATATGAACGAAATCTCCACCGGTATCTCTTGCCCCAAGCCATCCCTAGGTGCGGTAGGGGACCGCACGAGGAACGCCATCGCTCTTCCTTCCACGTATACTGTCTCGTCACTATGACCAGAGCTGGATATGAGTATGCCAATTTAACGAGAAAACGCGGAGAAAATGCCCGTTAATTCGATGTATTCGTGCCATCGACCGCTCCTCGCGAACTGAGCGCGTTGAAATGGCGATGCGGCCCGTCTGAAACATAACAAGAACGCTTTCAATTGCGCTTTACCAATACATCCCGCCACATTAACAAACAGTTTTGCAGCTAGAAGAATTATCCGTAGCTGTTTGATCCATTTTTCATTCTATATATTTTCCGTTCAATCCAATCAGTGACCAAACATTTTTTACATTGTTTTCAACGTTATTTCATCGAAATAGCATAAATATTATTATTATTATTATTATTATTATTATTATTATTATTATTATTATTATTATTATTAT
>LS488360.1:17516-81625 GCA_900490705.1 Pristionchus arcanus | reverse complement strand
ATAATTCCATGAAACTTAGGCGTAGGATGTGGAAATAGAAGGCAGTCACGCCTGTTTTTGAATTTTTTCTATTTTTTAATTAATAAAGTTGTAAAATGAAACTTTTCGCGGAGCCATGGGCATCGGGAGCGAGTAGGACAGATCGGACCGGAATGACGAGACGATTCCAAATCTGTTTTAAAATCGAATCTAAGTGGTCGCCATAACGAGAAAATCAACTTATAGTGTATCAGGCTTGTAAGTAAATCTAACGATCCTTCCTCTTGTTTACTTCCTTCCTCTTATCGATCGGAGTCTCCTTCCCAAGGGAGGCGAGACAGCATGGGGAATAGAGAGAGTGCAGAGACGGGGAAGAGGCCAAGGTAGAGAGACTCGGGTAGATCAAGAGATCGGAAGTCAACAAGCGGAAGGACCGTCTGATTTACTTACAAGCCAGATACACTATAAGTTGATTTTATCGTTATGGCGACCACTTAGATTCGATTTTAAAACAGATTTGGAATCGTCTCGTCATTCCGGTCCGATCTGTCCTACTCGCTCCCGATGCCCATGGCTCCGCGAAAAGTTTCATTTTACAACTTTATTAATTAAAAAATAGAAAAAATTCAAAAACAGGCGTGACTGCCTTCTATTTCCACATCCTACGCCTAAGTTTCATGGAATTATGTATAATGACTGCAGAGATATTCAAAGAATTGTGATTTCGACGTGACGTCATCTGGAGCCAGCGGGTGCATTAAAAGCAAAATTAATGTGCCTATCGTCATCAGTACCCTCAAAAACCACAAATGACAATGTTTCAGAGAATTGAAATTTTTGACCTGTGTCAGCCCTTGCTCGATTTTTACGCAAACGGCCTCATATGACTATCAAGGTGAATTATCTGGTCACGAAAATTATCAAGATGATTATCAAGAGGAGTATAGAGATCAAGATCACTATCAACATGGAGAAGAAAATCAGGCGAATGATGACCAATACAATTATAGTGATTTTGGAGGAAATTTCGACGATAGATACGAAAATGACAATTCAAGAATCTTCTCCGATGGAGATGATTATGGAAGCAGCGGAAATTCCAGAAGCAGTTCGAGATTTGGTATGAATGGATTTAGATCTATGATGTTACTATCGATTGCAATCATGTGCATTACAGTGATTCCCATAGTGTCAGCAGAAGAAGTAGACAATTTCAATTCATTCGGAAGACACTACCTGGTCATAACTGATTTAGCTCTCAATAAAAATGGAACACTACAGAAACAATTCAGTAGGAACTTTGAGCATCACGAGTTAGTCGGTCCAATGGATACATCTGTATTTGAAAATTTTCGATGGAATGTGATTCTGCGAAATGGTATTTATCTGGCAATTGCGTTTGTCACTATTTCATTGAGAAATTTGCAAAAGACGAGTATTTTCCTAAATGGAAATAATATTAGCAAATCTACCAAGCGGCCGAAATCTATAGATAGAGATACTGTTAATTTAGAACAAAATGATGATCGCGAAAACTCTTTTGCAAATGTAACGCTTGCAGATCACATCATGTGCGCACAAGATCAACTCTGTCAGCCAGAAAATGATAAGGTGACAGATATTTCTAAACAATCCAGAATGAGTCCCGAAATCTTGATACTAGAAAATGATATGATCAATGAAGAACCAATCGAGATTGTTGATATTTTTGGAAATAGTGCTGCATATTTTGATGTAATAGCAACTTCTAATGTTCAAATTCCCCCACGAGCCGAATGTGTATTCTTAGCAGAATGCGACGAAGTAGTAAGTCCAACTGATTCCATCCTTGTTCAATATCATCCGATTATCTCAGCAACTCCTAATATACAATATACCATAGTTCGAACTATTGTGCACCCAAATTTGAATAGTGAGTTCAATGTGAGAATGATCAATCTCTCGGATAAACCTATAAGAATCTTCAGAGGACTGATTGTTGCCACAGGTAGAATAATTCAGAAGTCTAATATACCACATAATGAGAAGATTCATTCCATGCATACTTCGATAATTTCGATGCTACCGCCGTCATCTTCCCCGATGCCGCCTACATCGACGTCATCTCCATCCACTTCATCGCCGAATGCTCTGGTCGCCGTCAACTGCGACAACGCTTCGACAAGCTATTGAGGAATTGTCGACGATCGACAACCTCACCCCTTTTTTATCCCTTGTTTCGTCACCCCCAATTCTAGAGTCACATTCATCTTTGTAACCGTTTTGTTTGTAACCTCTTCATCTTTTCGACGAGGGCGTCGAACATAGCGGAGAGGGGGATGTCATGAGAGCTAACTCTCACCCCTCGTATTACATTGACTCTAGAATCTTTCCCTTCTTTCTTCATTCATCGACACTCAACCCCCTTATCTAGATGACTAACCATTTGTGATCTTTTGCCTCTGGCACTATAAATTGCCGAGGTGCCTCTCATCGAGAGGGGACTGTTTCATGGATAAAGTTGTGATGTCTGTGAAGCATGTTACCGCAAGGCCAAGGGAGGTTTTCCCCTGAGGCGAACACTTCTATCGTCGCCCACCTTCCTCGCCACTAGACACCGCTACACCAACTCCTCCTGACGTCGGAGGAGATACGTAAGGCAGTAACTAGTAAGGCTGAACATCCCGTAAATTGTGGGTTGTCATTAGGGATCTTCTTATTAATATCTATATCGGGCTAGGATGCAGGTATCGGGACTATTGTAACATTATCTCTCTATATCTCTCGCATCGGGTTGTTGCGTCAACGCATCCGGGGATGTAGCCCTCTAATCCCTCTTTAGTTACACCAGTTTGGCACCCACAGAAGACCCTATACTACCGTATCCGCTACCCTACCTCTCCATCGATGAGTACAGCCGCGTTCAGCACTCCGGCTACAGTATCCAGCGTGATCGGGGGCGTGTCCAGCCTGATATCGATTTTTAAAGTTTCTGATTACGGTAGTCTCATCGTGTCACACACTGTAACGACCCACTTTTTGAGGGGTTTCAATGATTCAGTTTTTAAAAGTCTAGAATATTCAGATTCCAGAAACATACCATCCGCCGAACAGGTCAATCCGCGCCGGAAGCGCCACGCGGACGCGCGTGGGCAGGGCATCCGCCCCTGAAGCGTCATCCGCACGGGAGCGGATAGTGCGCGGATGGAGGTGCTGGAGAATAGTCGAGAATTTTGAGATGATCGGTTATGTTTCACCGGTCCATCAAATCATTTGCGTTGGAAAGTGAGCGATATCTTAGCAGTGCCGTAAGGAAATATTAAGATTAAAATTAGCTCAGAAGTTGGCTGTTGTGCACGTTGGATTCTGAATGGCATTGTGTTGTTCCTGCTGTACTCCGTACACTTACACTGCCGAAATCCTACTCGATTTTCCTTGAATGTAGTAATCTACAGTGAATAAATACCTACCGTATTCTGTACTTGCCTAATCTACAGTACTGAACCTTACAATATCTAACGCATACCTTGCTGCACGCGTCCATCACCCTCCTGCGAGTGCACACCTGCGCTGCGGCCTCGAAGTGACGGGCTGAAGAGGTGATAGTAAAGATCAGAGATCAAAGATCAAAGATCAAGTCTCTGACACATGTTATGACAGATCATGAAGGAACAATGATCAACGATCACTTAGATATCAAAGACTAAAGATCGAAGATCAACGCTGGACAAGCGTGTTCAGTGTTAAAAAATGAGGAAATATCGATCAAATATCAAAGATTAAAGATCAAAGATCACGCTCACCAGCCCTGACGATAGCCTGCGGTGTGGCGAGCCAGTTACCCTCATACAGAGCAGCGATGAGTTTCTGAACGCCGTCAGAGGTGGAGAAGCGATTCTAAAAAAAACAGTAGTTGTCGATAGCCGGACCATTTTATTCATTTACACTAGTTGGAGTTCGGCAAACTTGAACACACAGTGACACTCACACTCAGTACCGTACACTCTACGGTATCGAAGGTATCGACTACGGTATCGAAAGTATTTCATTGATCTAGTACCGTACACTCAGATAATCCGTTCAGGAATCCCTGCACGGTATTCCACCGTACCTCCAGCATTCCGAAATGCCGTGCAAAGTGCGCGTTCGCTGCGGGACCTCCACGTAGTCCGCCCCTTCCTCCCGCCCACTCCCACAACGCCGCGGATACGGTAGTCAGGAGGACGGCCGTATCGATTGAGCGGTTGGGGGATACTGTAAGAACATGTTACGGTAGTCGTGGGGGAATACTGTAACAGTCGTTATTTGATAAGAATCGATTAGTTGATTGATTATGCGGATTTTTCTATAGTAGCCTACAGTATCCGAAGATTACAGCCATTTATTGATTGAAAATGGTTTAAAGGCTACCGTACCCTCCGATAATCCGTTCAGGAGTCCCAGCAGACAGGACGGATCGCGAGAGGCGAGTGCGGAGCGAAGAAAGGGCACGATAGGAAGGGTACTGCAAGAGTTATTGATTGGTTTCATCGATATTCGACCCGGTAAGTACTGTAAGAATTATTGATTCGAAGGGTAGGATACTGTAATTGAGTCGTAGGTACGGTAGACTATCGACTGATGACATATTTCAATTCAGAAATCCTACTCTCCTGATTTCCCATGCTCTCTAATCTGTCAGACCGGCGGGAGATCACACCAAAGCACACTGTTTGACCTTTGACCCCACTGATCACTGATCCCTTCGACTAATCACGTGCGTCCCTAGCAAGGCAGAGAAGGCTAGAGATCAGGGGAAAGGAAGAGACCCAGACAGGCAGAGAGGGCGAGAGAGCATGGGAAAGGAAGAGAGTCAGACACATCTCCCTCCTTCCTCTCCCAGTCTCTAGTCTGAACTCAGACGTCCGCTAGTCGTAAATAGACAGACATCCGAATAGCTCACGGATGCATCCGAGTAGATCAGCCAGGCCTATATAAGGAAGACGTTTTGGGGAAGGAGACATCAGTCATCCTCTTCTAGTCGCCTCTACGCGAGCCTCGTCAGTCTCCCCTCTGCCCCTGCTCTCCAATACCCCCGCCAGTCGTCAGTACTCCCGCTACTCGTCAGTACCCCCCAGTACCCCCGCCAGTCGTCAGTACCCCTCAGTACCCCAGTCGTCAGTGCCCCAGTCGTCAGTACCCCTCAGTACCCCAGTCGTCAGTACCCCTCAGTACCCCAGTCGTCAGTACCCCTCAGTACCCCAGTCGTCAGTACCCCTCAGTACCCCAGTCGTCAGTGCCCCAGTCGTCAGTACCCCTCAGTACCCCAGTCGTCAGTACCCCTATCCCCGCCAGTCGTCAGTACCCCAGTACCCCACTACCTCCGTCGTCAGCCTCTCCACTACCCCATACCCCTCCCCCGAGCACTGGAACACTGCCCTCGCGGTAAGGTCTGCTTTCGGTTACCAACCAAGTACAGAGTTGGTAACCGGAACAACCACACTGCCAGGGCTCTTCCAAGTCCATTTCCCCATTCCCCTCCCCAAGTACTGGAACCCTGCCCACGCGGGTAGGTATTTCCGGTTACCAGATATTGAGTTGGTAACCGGATCCCCCCACCCGCGAGGGCTCTTCCAAGTCCTTTTCCCCATTCCCCTCCCAAGTACTGGAACCCTGCCCACGCGGGTAGGTTTTTCCGGTTACCAGATATTGAGTTGGTAACCGGATCCCCCCACCCGCGAGGGCTCTTCCAAGTCCTTTTCCCCATTCCCCTCCCAAGTACTGGAACCCTGCCCACGCGGGTAGGTTTTTCCGGTTACCAGATATTGAGTTGGTAACCGGATCCCCCCACCCGCGAGGGCTCTTCCAAGTCCTTTTCCCCATTCCCCTCCCAAGTACTGGAACCCTGCCCACGCGGGTAGGTCTTTCCGGTTACCAGATATTGAGTTGGTAACCGGATCCCCCCACCCGCGAGGGCTCTTCCACATCTCTTCCCTTGCTACTCGATATATCCCTTACCCTCAGAAACGGCTTTCTTATCACAAATTGTGCGTGATAAGATGACATTTCTGAGGATTAGGTCTTCGAGCAAGCTCCCTTCCTTTCCCCAATACCTTCCCCCAGTCCCTAGGAACACTCGATAGATCCCTTATCATCAGAAACTCCTGTTCCATTACGAATTGAAGTGGTATGGGCAGTTTCCAGGAGATCAGGGCTTCGACTTGGCTCACCTCCTTTTCCAATCCCCCTTCCTCCTTACTCTAGCTACTCGATTTGCCCCATATCCCTAGCATCTCTGGTCCGGTCTTGAAATGATGGTTGATCGGGGCTTCGAGATAGTCAAGCTCCCTTCCCAATCCTCGCCTTTCCCCCATAGGAAACAACCATGCATACCTTGTAGTGAGGACAGTCTGGAGTTGTCTGAGAACACTAGCCGTGAAGGTTGACCTGACAAATAATTGGGAAAGTTTTTCAAGAACCCATGGAGGATCGATCAAATTTTAGCAAGTTCGCTTGCATTCAATGACTTTGAAACCTAAGAACCGTTCTGCACTTCCGAAATCTTCGTTGACAAATGTTTCACAGTTCGTATGACTTCAATGCACGCTGTCAATGTCAATTCGAGGTGAAGACGGTACCATTCAAACGGCTCTAGAGTAGCAAGCGTGTCCAGGTACTGTACGTCAAGGGTGTCGAGGATTACTGTAACAAGCGATTATAGATTATTTCTGAGAATCTTCAGCCCATGTTTACAGATCGGTAAATGACACCTGAATACTGATGAGCATACATCAGAAACGATGAGATGCGATAGGTATTCTCATCTCTCGCCCATAATCGATAATCATGCCGTAGAATACCGTACTCGCTCGAGTGATGAGAGAGAGAGAGAATGCGAAATGAAGGGTCGGCGGCTCAAAATTCGAGTTCTACTCTACCATAATCTCTCACCCGCTCGAGTCCTGTACTTGCCCAGACGAGCATGGATGACCCTCCTGGCCAGTTCGAGCAACTCCACGTGCTCGCAGTCGATTTTCTCTGAATTTTCAACGATTTATCGATTGCTCTCTCGATTTCGCGTGCTCTCTCGCTCTGTCTACCAGGCGAAGTGTTGAGAAAACCAAGAAGAACTGATTGGCAGTGGTGTATCGACGTACAGATAGGTTTCACAGTTCTCTCAAAAGTCATAAATTTTTCGCTGTGGTAGTCTTGTTCGTCCATCGTCAAACAACAATAAACGATTACCCTTTCTCAACTGGCTAATCCATTTTTTCGCATACTACCATTTCTTGCTAAATAAAGTATTACCTGGAGCGATTCTGCAGCCGACGAACTCCTCCAGACCGGAGCATGTAGAGTAGACAAAGTCGAAGAAGAGGGAGAGCTGGAAGGGACACTGTATTCTGCCGCACTCATACTGTACTCAATGTATACTGTAGATTATCTAGGTTAGAGTAATATCGAAGCAAAGGGAAAATCTCAAGTGGTACCTACCATATCCTACAACCTATGGTAACATGCTACTAAGACTGTAAGACGTAAGACTGTAAGACTGTAAGACTAAGACTAAGAGTAAGACTAAGGTAAGACTGTAAGACTGCACCCTCAATCCAATCGCTCCCGAGTCCAATCCGTGATACGTTGCACGAGACAGGGGATAGGTCGAAGCAAGCGAGAGCACATTCGAGGCTACGGTAGGAGGGAGGTACAGTAGTCCTGAAGTATTGATTATTGAATGTGAGTACTGTACGCTTCGATATGTGATCAATGAATGAACCGTTAAATTATGAGTCAGCTTTGATTGATTACACTATCTCCATGACTACTGTATCTCTTCAATTTTCGATTACCGAGAATCATGAGCGCATCCTTGCCGTCGGCGGGAGGATTACGGTAGGCAAGCGAGCGGATCGATCCCTGACGAGGTACGGTAATTACATTGTGATTTAGCATTCTTCATTATTGATAGATGAGAGCAGGTTGAGTTTCAAGCATAATAGAAGGGGAAGTGAAGCGTAGAAATGGTAGTAATCATCCGGATAGTATTCGAAAAAAAATTAAGTGTCAGTTCGCTGTCTCTTCAGCAATAGCTGTTTTCAAATGTTCGACTCTGCTGAGATTCAACTGAGATAACTTGTGAGTGGACGGCAGTGAAGAGACGACGCATGCAAACTGGCACGCGCCGCTCGAATATTGTAATTGAAATGCGTGCCTCTCTAACTTGTAGACCCACGATTGGTTTGAGTTTCACAGATGCTAGAGATCCGATGCGATGGAGAACCATCAGTTGTTAGCCCTCTTTGTGGATTCAAAAATAAAATTAATTGTAAGAAAATCTTCCAGGGTGATAATAGATAATGATTCGTAGTTAATGATCAAAGATCAAAGACCAATGAAGACCAAAGAATCATAGATCATCTTCACTAACATCACGGTGCAGCTCGTACGACCCGTGGCTGGCTGCAGCTACTGCGGGCACTCGACAGCAGAAGGCGGAGAGGGAAGAAGAGGAGAGGTCTGAAGTAGGATAAGAATAGTTACGGCAACGGGCTGTGCGAACATATTACGGTCTCTTATTTCACGATGGCCCCTCGTTGGCAAAGAGCATTGTTGAATGAGCGATCGCAAAATTTTGGCCCAGCCCAGGTACGCTAGCATGATTACGGTTACGAAATCTGTATCTACAAGGTGAATTTATAATGAGGCAGGAAATGTGAGTAGATAACCCAGGATGCGGTGGCCTCCGTTGTTCCCTAATCGCTGACTTACCATTGATCGGCTGCTGCCCCTCGTCCAGCGACCAAAGTGCCTCCGTAGAGAGTAGCCAAACGCCCGGAGTGGAGGCTGAAATTGATTTATCAGTGAAAGATCAAAGATCATGTTCAACTGACGGCTTCGCATAGCTCATGGTCAATATGCTTCAAATGAAAGAGCGCAGTACCAAATAAGCATCTTTCGAAATGCCGGGTTGTGTCATCAGTTTCGAAATGGAGATTGTTATGTCGTCTTTGTTGTAGAAACTTTTACGTAAAAGTGAGTCACGCAGATAGCGAACTAGAGTCAAAACTACGCGTTATCATTTCTTCATTATTCTCTCTTCACTCTCGATCTGTTAGAGAACACGTGAAGTGAAGCCGATAATCAGGTTTTTGAAATCGAATTCGAAGTGAAGAATTCATCTCTTCATTCTCTCACCGATCAGAGATAGTTAGTGGATTGAAGAAACGAATTCTTCATCCTGGAAGATCTAAAAACGAACCCGGGACGATCTTGTCCAGGTTCCTGATCTGGGTCACGAGCGGAATCGCAGGAAGGATTACGGTAGGATCCGAATCGATTCGATCGAGGGAATGATAGGTGAAGGCGCGTCCCAGAGGGAAGGAGGCGGAGGGCTCGCCCTGGAAATATGTATACCTACGTTTAGCGCCAAAAAATGCTTTGAAATATTGATCACAAGATTGTGGCTTCCGTGTGTATCTGATTTATTTCAATTTGCCAGACATTCCCATGTCTGGAAGATGTCTGGATGGTGCCCTAGATGACAGTTTGCATTACTCTACAGTTTCCAAGTTCTTGCTATTTTATTACGGTAATTGTCAATCTTGAGAATAAAATTCTACTAATACTGGCAAACGAATGTTCAATGGTAAAATGGCAGATTTGAGATGCTTGAATCAAGAGTGAAACCTAACCGTTTCTATCCACATTATGGAATTTCTCAGAAAGTGCCCACCCAAGATTTTTTAAATTTTCTTTTTTTTTGTTGTGAAAGGATCAATTTAGATTGTTTTTTTTATTTAAAAAAGAAAGGTTGAAACAAAATAAAAATTACAGCGAGAACGATGAGAATTTTCGCATCTCTGATGACGTCATCGTTGAGCACGGTGTAGCCACGACGCGCACACAGGTGCTCCGCCTGTAAATATACTATTTTGAATTAATTAAATATCAATTTATATCAATTAAATTATTAAATTTCCAAAATCAAATAAAAATTAGTCATCGATTGCACACGTGGTGTGCGCGTGCGTGCTGCGCGTGCACTAGCCAGCAAAAACGTGGTGACGTCATTTTCTCCATCCTTTCAAAACGATTTCAACACGCTTTCGCCCCCTAAAAGCTCCCGTTTCTTTCGCTCATTTCGCCTGCAATCCAGATACTTCCCCGTTTACTCCCTCCCTATCTGGCTTTTTTCTCTACCGCTCTGTGTATCTCCATTTCACACGCTATTTCGCCGAGAAGGGAAAGCGAGAGTGATTGGGGTAGGGAGATTCGGGGCCTGGCGTCGTCGCTAACCCTGTTTCCTCATTCGTGTCCGCTGGCTAGCGAGTGAGTGCGCAAGAGAGAGATAGAGACGGCCGAGTCTTCCACTACATGCTATTGATTTCCATTTCCCTCACCGCTTCTCCTCGCTTCTTTCAGCCTTTTCTCTGAGGACTCCCTATCTCATTCTTTTCGATTGCTTGCCTTTTCCCCGGAAAAGCTCAAACGTTCATTGCTGTTTGCCTCGTTTTCGTCCGCTCGCGCCCGTTTTTCTCATGTTTATACAACAGAAATCTCGCAGGGTCGTCAATCCTAGCAGCCCGGCAACATGACTGCACTGGTGCGTTACTTTTTCTTGTTTTATCTCTTTTTTTGCAAGACCTAAATGTGCCTGAGTAGAGAAAAGCAGCTGCCTAAGATGACGTTTCTTTAGCGCAACCGGTTTGTGGAAAAATTCGCTATAGTGGACTAGAAAAGTATATTTTAGTGTTTAATGCTGTTAATTAAATACATTTTAGCGCCTCAAAGTGGTGAAGGTGCCGAATGATGAGCTCGCCTACATGAACTGCTGTGTCGTCGGTCCAGCCACCTTTCCCAATGCAGTGTGAGTATTTTTTCAAAAATATTAAGTTCACAAAGTTAAATTAGTAGTATCCAAAAGTTACCAACTTTCTCCGGTCTGTGTGCGTTCTATTCAAATACTGAATCTTTTGAAACCAAATTGATTAGCTCCTGTCATTTCCCAATGCAGTGTGAGTGTATTTTGATGTAAATTTTAATAAATAATGTAAATTAGGTTCCGGGAAGGCCATTATGTTAGTTTCCTTGTGTTCAAGCACTTGCTCACATGTCAGTGTGCGTCCTGAGATGTCTAGAATGTATTACTCTGAGAAAACGCCGCCGGGCATATTCCCGTTTCACACATTCTTATTAGGCAACTAATCGGCTCTTTAGCAGTACAGCCAGTAGGAACATTCAAAGCAAATAATATTATGTAACTGGACGCTGATATGGGCATACAATCACAAAGTTTGTGGCCTGACAATGTAAAATCGATCTATAAGGTAAGCAATTAAGCTAGCACTAATGACTGTTGTGGCGGGTCCACTACAGACTCGTACAATTAGACGGCCTGATTCCTGTTTGTTCATCAAATAATTATAAAATAATATTTCAGCCATCTCGAGGTGGTCACCGGACCGGCGCGCCACTTCATCTTCACTGTGAAGACGGACAAGTCGCTGGCGGTGAGTTATTTGAGTTAAATATGAAACAATAGTTTCGCGGGCTATGTACATTGCTATGAAGTGCCCTATGAAATTGAAGCTCCAGTAGTTCATTCAGATCAAAGCAATAAATAGTCTTCCTCTTCTTTACATTCTCTTTGCATTCTTGAGGTCCATTTTAATAGTGATTTTAACATCAAATGGGACTTGGTACCATCGTTCATTGAAAATCTACCTGAATTTATTGCAAGTGTGAAACGCGAACTCAGTCGCTGAATAAATGTGCCTAGTTTGCGTAGGAATTGTGTGCCTTGATCTACCTTTTCCTTGCCAGAATTAGCTCATCGTTTTACAACGATTTAAATTAATTAATATAATTAAAATTGCAGCCCGACCAGATCGCGTTTGCGCTGCCGCAGCGCAAGTGGGCGACGCTCTCCCTCGCCGATCAGGTATTTTAATTATTTAAATGTTATTTGAATATGATTTATGTAAAGTTTATTATAATAACAATTCAAATTTTCGTTACTAGCTCGTACTAGGCAACTTTGTGGCTCTTGGTTTCTGTAAAAGGATGTAAACATGACAGGAAGTTGAGCAAACACAGCTGCACGTAGGAAATGATTGAGCGACTATATTGTTGTTTTTAAATTTAATTATTATTTATTTATTTAATAAATTAAATAATTAAGGTCGAGGCGCGCCCGGTGAAGATCGACCACTGCACTACAACAAGAAGGGGTAATTATTAATTTGATTAACTAATTTTTGTTGTCGAGTCGCAGTTTGTATTGGTTCTACAGTGTTTTGAGCGCAGACTACAACAACAATGAGTAGTTTAATGTGTTCTTTAAGTAATTTAATTAATTAAGCTTTAAAATATTTATTTGTATACATTTTATCGATTCTCATGAACAGGAGAACGATCAGATCAAATCTCTTGAATTTTTCTTGGCTTGATGTAAATGTGAAACTCAAGCTATCATACTTGAAATTGAAACTGGAGAAGGTCTGGGATTTAGTATTTAAATTGAAGTGCACTTGAGTTCTATTGCTTGTTGTAGCCCATAAGGGGACTACTAGGAAAACAAATAATTACTTTTATTTTTAATATTATTGTTAACAATAAAATTATTAGCTTTAGCGACACGGCGGAACCACTGAACTCCCTCTTGCTTTGTCATTTCCTTTTAGAAAGGGCTATTCATGAAATTAGAGAATAGTATTGTTATTGTTATTATTAATGTTGTTATGGTGATTGTTATTATTTAAATTCCTAGCTTCAGCGACACGGCCGAGCCGCTGGACTCGGACGCGATGGCGCGCGAGCTGTCGATGCAGTTCCAGGGACGGGCATTCACTCATGTAAGTATTGTGAGAGTGAAACGGAGAATTGCCGGGTTTTTTTTGATAGGGAGAATGGGAAAGCTTGCAGTGAATAAAGTACGATAGATGCAGTTCCAGGGCAGACCATTCACACATGTAAGTAGACTTTTTGGGAGGGTGAAACAAGGAAAAGCCTGGCAAATTTGTATGGAAATGTGTGTGCGACGAGTAAGAGAAGGAAATCATCCCAGAAACGATTGGGAACCCGCGAAATTACTGTTGCGATAGTTGCACATAGAGTCTACGAGAGAAGTGCAAGCGTTGATTGCTGTATGTGCCCGAAGAAAAAAATTGCTGGTCCGTTTATGCTCTTGAGAATAAGCGTCATTTTTCTGTCTATAACGGGACTGACATAGAAGGAGGATGGTCATAAAGAGTGCGCTTAGTGTCAGCAGCTTGATTGATGGACGGATAATAGAGGAATAGTGAAGTTGGAAGGGCGAATTGAAGTTGCATGACTGGTTCATGGTGTGCGATGTGCTTCGAATATCAATTAGTTCTCGTTTTGGTTTTCCAATAATTCTTTGTTCATTCATTAGGTCGCTAAATTGGCGACATTGAGTTTCACGAATAGTTCAAGTTGTTGAATGAGGTCCGAACAGCAATTGCATAGGGTTACCGAAGCGAAATAACAGTATCTAATTGTTTTTTTGTGTGATTCCTGATTTATTGATTTATTTTCCAGGGCGAGAACCTCGTGTTCAAGTTCCCCGATGGCAAGGGCAAGACGCACATCCTGGCGCTCGTCGTGAAGAGCATGGAAGGTGAGGGGAGAAAGGAGTATCTAGGCGCGCCGGGTTAGGAAAAGCGGGGAGAGACGAAGGAGATGGGCGGAGCTTCGTGAGCGAGACGGGTCTAACGACATCATTAAACGCGGGGTCATCGAGTTGTTCGGCAATTCGTGGGTATTGGGAGGGTAACTTCATTGCCAGAGAGATATCGTTGGTTGGATTTGTTAGCATGTCTAATGATCATAATGAAGCATAAAGGTCTTTGTTAGCTAGCAGCATCGATTCATTGAGATATTGTAGCTAGGCTATGCTATCCACTATTATGCAGACATTGAAACACTAGCCTGACATTACTTTTTGATCTGAAATTGGAATAGTTTTTGATGGCCTACATCCAGTTAAAATCGTTTCTCGATTATGATATCCACTCTAATGATCACAGCGAAACATAAACATTGCAGGCGTGCACGGCATCTCCGACCGCAAACCCGAGCCGGTTCGTATAATTTATTTAATTATGTGTATTTATTATTTTAATTAAATTATTTTATTATTTTGAATCAGCAGACGCAGACTACAACGATTTTTTGTTTGTTTCCTCTAACCGGACGTATTCTCATTGCACTATTTTCTTCCCTTGGACTTGAATGAAATCTTGGGAACGCCAATCCGCCTAGTCGCATATGAAACAATTATACTAGCATTTAAAAACAAATCGCATCACGAAGTTTTGGAATTGAATTTGGAGATAAGTTGGCATCCTAGGATTACCGTAGCCAATCAATCGAGATCATGGGATTACGGTAGCTTCGATCAATAATCCCCTTCGCAGATCCAGCTGGGCCGTCTTCTGCCCGACTCGGGCATCATCTTTGACAAGGAGGAGGGCGCGTCGATCAATCTGATCGGCAAGAGCAAGGGGTACGGTAGTTATTGATTGATTGGATTACGGTATCAATTAGCGGTATTGGTAGATGCAGGGGGTACGGTACGACTTATTGATTTGCCTCGTTTTCAAGAGCATTCGCTTGTTGAAGGATTGGTTGATTTTGTCACTGCTGAATTGTAGAGTGTTGAGGTTTTTTGATATGTTTAGAGGAGGCAGGCAGGTTTTAAAAACCAGTCTTCTCTCGCAGCTTCAATGCAAATAATTTTCTATCTTATTGATCGTGATTACGATATCACCTGATCGCCGTATCCTTTGCAGCAAGTAATTTATTGATTGTGATTACGGTATCTTCAGAATACCGTATCCTTTACAGCAAGTCGGCCTACCGCTCGATCATCAACCCGGACTGGGACTTCAGCAAGCTGGGAATCGGTGGATTGGACACGGTGAGAGGGGGTTTCAATGTGTAGATATTGCTAGGTTGTTGACATTTTGAAACGTTAGAGTGTACATTGTTGGTGTTATCAAAATAAGGTAACTCGAATTTGATCATTAGAAAAAAAACATCGGATTAGGCACGCTGAGTGAGGGTTTCAATGGTAGGATAGTATTAGAGAGGCTGCAAGTCGTCAACGTATGCTTGGATTGTCGACCCAAATATTGTAGAAGAAAGTAATAGGAACTTCATAGGATTGGACTCGGTGAGCAGTGGTTTCTTGGTTGCGATGTTATCAGAGAATTGATTGTGAAGCGGTTTTGAGTAGTGTATAATCTTTCAATCGTCTCTGTTGCTTGCTGATTTTTCGTATGGCGATTTTTTTAAATGATGGCGAGTTCGCGTTTCATCATTGATTTAATATAAGAATGATCGGACCGGAGCAATGGTCCATTGTTTGTCATCGAAAACAACTAATTATCACGTGAATCACGAGAACATGTAGCAATATTTGCCCCCTCCGGAACAACTTGCAAAAAGTTCAACCGATTTCGACCATACTATAATGTGAGAACCCACTTCGGACCAGGAGTTGAAAAATATAGGGCATTTGTCCCAAAACCGGCAATTAGGAATTTTCCGGTCCTGGAGCCGGCTATATCATATCTCAGTTCTCCGATGAGCTAGAGACCCCCGGTTTGGCTCAAAAAATGCGGAAAAAAATTTCAAAAAACTTTTATATTTTGACCGAAGACGAAGGATAAAAAACAACAATGGTAAAAAATAAAATGCGACTTTTTTGAGTTTAAAAAGATTCTGGCCCTATCTAGAATGCAACTTGCAGGGATTTTTATTGCAGAATATGAAAGAGTAAGTTCATATATAAGATATAAAAAAATAAAAAGGGGAACTTTATCGTCCCTTCGACCGACTTTTTTGGGCTCGAAAGTATCGCATCGCATGGATGACCAAACGTTTCCGGCTCTAATTTCTTATTGTTTGTGAAACCCCAGGCAAAACCACTCAAATAACATCGAAAGGCTTTATTATGAATATTTACCACCATTTGAATCAAATCCGCCACCATCATTTTTTCGGACCATGACCCGGGGTTCATGCCTCGAAAGTGTCCCATGACCATGAACCCGGGGTCATGGTCCAAAAGTGCCATGAAAAGTCATGTTCGAGAAACTTTAATTGCTATATGCCGATATGTTACCTAGTTTCTAAGAAAATTTCTAACACCGGAAATACCGTAATTCGATTATCGAAAATTGATTTCTTATTATAAATATCAAATTCTTCTTTTAAAAAATCAGTTCTCGATTTCGCAGCTTCGGATTACGGTATTTTCGGTGGTGGAAATTTTCTTGGAGACTAGGTAACATATCGGCATATAGCAATTGAAGTTTCTCGAACATGACTTTTAATGTCACTTTTGGACCATGACCCCGGGTTCATGGTCATGGGACACTTTCGAGGCATGAACCCCGGGTCATGGTCCGAAAAAATGATGGTGGCGGATTTGATTCAAATGGTGGTAAATATTCATAATAAAGCCTTTCGATGTTATTTGAGTGGTTTTTGCCTGGGGTTTCACAAACAATAAGAAATTAGAGCCGGAAACGTTTGGTCATCCATGCGATGCGATACTTTCGAGCCCAAAAAAGTCGGTCGAAGGGACGATAAAGTTCCCCTTTTTATTTTTTTACATCTTATATATGAACTTACTCTTTCATATTCTGCAATAAAAATCCCTGCAAGTTGCATTCTAGATAGGGCCAGAATCTTTTTAATCTCAAAAAAGTCGCATTTTATTTTTTACCATTGTTGTTTTTTATCCTTCGTCTTCGGTCAAAATATAAAAGTTTTTTGAAATATTTTTCCGCATTTTTTTAGCCAAACCGGGGGTCACTAGCTCATCGGAGAACTGAGATATGATATAGCCGGCTCCAGGACCGGAAAATTCCTAATAGCCGGTTTTGGGACAAATGTCCTATATTTTTAGAATCCTGGTCCCAAGTGGGTTCTCACATTATAGTATGGTCGAAATCGGTTGACCTTTTTGCAAGTTGTTCCTGGGCAGCTCCGCATTCTCGTGATTCGCGTGTTATGTAATAATAATAATATCAATATGATTATTATTCATTGAATTCAGGAGTTCACGGCGATCTTCCGTCGCGCGTTCGCCTCGCGCGTCTTCCCGCCCGAGTACATCGAGCAGCTGGGTGAGGGAATTGATTGATTATCGATTGATTACGGTAGTTATCTATTGGTAGGGTTACGGTAGGCACATCGATCACTAACTAATTAGTACGGTATCTGACAATGAGCGTTTCACGAGTACATCGAGCAGCTGAGTGAGTACGATAGGTTACGGTAGTTTTTCTGGTTGAGGTTACTATCGGCATTGGCTATGTGTCCATTGGTTGATCAATCTTTCATCTGCAAATGTAGTACCCTTGACGAAGCATCGTTCAATCGTCTCTCCCTCTCTTCTATACACATTACATTATTGATTAGCGATCGAGTTTTGTTTATTGTTATTACTTTAAAAAAAATGTTTTTTACAATCTATTTTCGATTTTTAGGCATGAAGCACGTCCGGGGCATCCTACTCTACGGCCCGCCCGGAACCGGAAAGACGCTGATGGCCCGCCAGATCGGCAAGATGCTCAATGCGCGCGAGCCGAAAATCGTCAACGGACCCCAGATTCTGGACAAGGTACGGTAGAAAGGGAGATTCTAAATTAATTTTTAAAAAAAGAATGTTATATGAATAATCGGGTTATGATACGTTAGTGAAGCGAACGGATTCAGAGATCTTTTTTTTTGTTTGAGAGTGGACGAAGATACTGATTACTGGTGTCGGTACGGAGGTTATAGAGTTGGTGAAACACGAGTATGCAAGAGAAAAGCACATTTCAATTGGCCTCTAATATCAGCAGCAATCGCATCAAGATTACGGTAGCCTAATCAATACCTCCACTACAGTACGTGGTGATACGGTAGCTCTAGATTACTGTGGTTCTTAGATTACGGTATCTCGGGAAGTACGGTAGCCTAATCAATACCCCCTTCAGTACGTGGGTGAGTCGGAGGCGAACGTGCGCAAGCTGTTCGCGGACGCGGAGGAGGAGCAGCGAAGGTGATTAATATTAATTATTTATTTATTTATTTATTTAATTAATTGTAATTATTTATTTATTTATTTGTATTTATAATTGAAATATTGTGTTCAAAGTTTTGGAAGTACTTCGCTGAGGGATTGGCGATTCCCGGTCGAGCTTGTCTTGTAGGATGGGTGAAACGGAGGTGTGTGTGGAATTTTTTTGAGAATTTTAGTTGGTTTCGGAGACGGCGGAACCGCATTGAATACAGTTGATCATGTATTGTAGATGTAACTCAAATGCGCAATGCTCTGATTCTCGTGTGCAGCAACAACAGCAATCTAGTCAAAGATAGTGCGTTGTAAAGATCTTGCTTTGTATTTTTTCCAACCCGAGACGGAGCAGTATTCCCGGTTCTTAGCGAAAGCGGGCTTGTAGTGAGGCTGAAGCGCGAGAGTGCGCGGTTTGGCAATCAGCCGTACTGCGGAAATTTTTTTGTTGTGCAGGAAATGCCACGATCATTCCAGATAATAGATGAGATCTAAAATGTAGTGTGGGTGAAACTGAGATGCGCGGTGTTTGAAAACTTGACGAATCTTGTTCATTGTTCAATTCTTTCAGTGCTAGCGGAGCCGCATTACATGTTGTTGATTTGTTCTAAGGTGTAGTGCAGCTGAAACACAACTGTCAAGGGACTTTTAATCTCAATTTTTTAAAATATTTTTGAATTAATTAATTTCTTAGATGCGGCGCGAATTCGGGCCTGCACATCATCATCTTCGACGAGATTGACGCCATCTGCAAGCAGCGAGGATCGATGGTGAGCTATCGGAGGGGGGGGGAGCTTAATGTTAGCTGAAAGTGGGCGGGGCTTAGCAGGAGTGGGCGGAGCTAATGGAAAGTGGGCGGAGCTTGGCTAGAAGGGGGAGGCGATGCGCTCGTTATGACCCATTGATTATCGCTGAAAGCATCAACCCGGATAAAGTGTTCTGTGCTAGTATACGGATGTGTAATCGTACATCGTCTGGGCCAGCTGGGATAAGGTAACAGAGGAGCGGCGATTCACCAAGTTGAGAATTATTTGATTTGTTTGTGGGAAACGATAACGACAAATCACCGGTGAGCCTGCCGGTAATTCAAATAGACTTGATGGAGCCGTGAATCTCATGGTTGCTTTCGAGAACTACTAATTAGCTTTTTTTGCTTCCGCTGCCACCATGATATCAAGAAAGGTCTCCGTCATGTCATTAATACGAGCAGATGAAACATAGATTCATATGGCAAACGGAGTCAAGTCTTTGATTATTTTAATAATTTTTTATTTAAGTAATTAATTAAGGCCGGCTCGTCCTCAGTCCACGACACGGTGGTCAACCAGCTGCTGTCCAAGATGGACGGAGTGGAGCAGTTGAATAATATCCTTGTGATTGGTGGGTGAAACACGAATGATACGAGATGGGGTGGATACAATATGTCTTAGCTTAATTAAAATAGTCCTTGCATAGTCAACTTTAGATGGAAGGTGAAACGTGAAATGCACTGGGCTATTAGGCAGTTGGTAGAGAAGGGCGTAGTTGCTGTCCAAGATGGACGGAGTGGAGCAGTTGAACAATATCCTTGTGATTGGTGAGTGAAACACGAATGATACGAGATGGGGTGGATGCGGTATGTCGTGGTTTCATTAAAATAGTCCGTGCATAGTCAACTTTAGATGGAAGGTGAAACGCGAAATGCACTGGGTTATTAGGCAGTTGGTAGAGAAGGGAATAGTTGCTGGATTATTGTGCGTACAGCGTATGTCAACTACGATGGAATCCGAATTTCTTCTATGATTGTTTATATTATCAAAGGCTAATCTCACTAATGTATTTTGAAATTAGGCTGATTCATGTAGGCAGTGAAACGTGAGCCAGCCACTCCCGTATTTTCCGTATTAGTATTTTGTTCAAAGGTGGAGGCTCACTACAAATTGGCGAGACGGTGATTGATCGAATTCATAACGTTAGTGAAGCGCGAAAGTTTCTACTTTTATCAAATTAAGATTTTAATTAATTTTATTAATAACTTAATTCCGCAGGCATGACCAATCGTCGGGACATGATTGACGAGGCGCTGCTGCGACCGGGCAGGCTGGAGGTGCAAGTGGAGGTGAGGGGCCTACCGCTGTGGTTTAAAAATATATATATTTAAATTAATAAGGACCTACCGCAGGGGTTCAAATTAGAAGGTAGTAGTAGACTGGGTGACCGGGTAGATTGGAGGCTCAAGTGGAGGTGAGAGGAACCTACCTCTGAGATTAAACAATGTACATACCGCTGTGATTTTAATAATATAGTAGCTACTGAATATAGTAAATTGGGTGGCCGGGCAGGTTTGAGGTGCAAGTGGAAGCAAAATCGTGTCTGCTTATCACTTTGAGGTTATGAACGAGATGCTGTTCTAGGCTAGGAAGTTTTCGGGTGCACGCGTGTGTTAGATAGAAGGTGATTTTGATCAAGTCGATATTCTCAAGATATGTCGGGTACCAAAAACTGTTCTTATGGAATATTTTGAAACCTGTTGCTAGTTGAAAAAGGGTTAGTTGCCAACTAGGCGAACTGCGGTTTCCACTGCGCTATACGAGCCGGCGATCATTCAGCGGGATAATGTCGTTGAGCATTTCTTGCTAAAAATTAAAACGATAATATAAGGATAACCACTTCATTAGAAACATTTGTAGATCAATCTTCCCGACGAGGCGGGCCGCCTGCAGATCCTCAAGATCCACACGGCCAGAATGCGGTAGGTGGAGTACGGTAGGGGTACTGTAGGTGGTGTGGATGGGCTACGGTAGCTTACAAATTGGTTATTGGATACCGTAGCTCTCAAGCAAGTTCGTTTACTGATGTTTTGTTGATTGATTACGATAGCTTATCAATTATCGATTTCCTTCAGCGACTACGGTACACTCGACGCGGACGTCGACCTGAACATCCTCGCGAATCAGAGCAAGAACTTCTCGGGTACGGTAGTAGTTATTGATTTCGATATGGAAAAAATGCGATAGAATATTGCCGTTGTTAGAGATACTAGAAGCAAGAGGGTCACAAGGAGCATTCGCGCACCAGCGCTTCTATAACCACTAATACGGAATCAGGGCGACAATTCGTGCCTCTTACTTGAGCCAACAAAATAAAAGAGAGCATTTTCGTTCTGGATTTATTGTCACCAGCGCTCTGTATGTCTTTGGGAAACGGCTGTGATACTACGACCATAACATAAGTTCGAAAACAATTATCATACAACTTATTTCTCCGGAAATGACCTTTCCGTTTGCTAGGTGAATTTGTGCACGCACGGGGCTATATCAACCAACGAAGTCAGGGAGCGACAATGGGTTATTGTCCTCCATTGCAAGCAAAACATATTATTAATTATAATAATGATAATCACATTGGCAGGAGCCGAGATCGAGGGTCTGGTGCGCGCGGCGCAGTCGTCCGCGATGAATCGGCTGGTGAAGCCGGGAGGAAAGGTGAGGATGGGGTACGGTAGCTTGATAGGGTTACTGTAGTTGTCTCACCGGCAATAATTCCAGTTTAAAAGGAAGGCTGTTTTTTTTTTGTTGATCTATCGCCTGGTTCGGGGATGTTTCACTATTAGTTCGAGATGCAAGCGTGTAGTCAGCGCTGATTCTGCCCTTAGCGACTTTTGCAGAAAAAAATTAATCAATCCATCATTGTTGTCAGTTTTTCCGCCAATATTAGGTGTCCCGTCACGATCTCAAAGATTACGGTATTGCAGGAACTCATCGATCCGGACGCCGTCGAGAAGCTGTCGGTGAAGATGGCCGACTTTGAGCACGCACTCGAGAATGACGTCAAGCCGGTGAGCAGGGGAATATTTATTTATTGATTTTCTGGTTGATCTTCTGTCTGATGAGTTATTCTCAAGCAAGGCGATGCACGAAATCAAACTGGAGAAAATTTACTGATTGCATGTTGTCAAGTGACGACTAGAAAATCAGGTTGTTCGTTGCTATTGAGGAAAGGGTGAAACTCTGAATTTCCATGGAGATACAGGTCGTGATAACAACGTTATATCAATGAGAGAGATGACTTAGAGCGAAGTTAATAATTGTTTTGGACGATCAAGAGAGGATTATTGGCGACTGTATTAGTGGCGACTCTTGAGGAACTTGTGAAGCACAAATATTGCGTGATTGTTTGAAGGAAGATGTGGGGATAGATCCCAGACGATTATGTCCGCATCTTAAGGGATGAGTCTGGAACATGCACTAGGAAGTGAACATTATGAGGATGCGTGGTTATTCTTAAATTAATTACTTAAACTTAAATTAATAATCAATCAATAATTTGCAGGCGTTCGGGTGCGCGGAGGACAAGCTGGCGCGCTTCCTGCGCCTCGGCGTGATCAACTGGGGCAAGGAGGTGAGTGAAGGGGAAGATAAGGAGGGAACTAAGGATATACGATGCGTGCTAGACGCGACGGGTTAGAAATTGCGGTGTGAGACGCCCCGGGTAAGGTAGTCATCAACTGGGGCAAGGTATATTTATTTGTATTTATGAAAAGATATTGTGAGATCCGTCTGTGAGCGCCTTACGAGTTTACGAGTCCAGATATTAAGTTGGTGAAACCACAATATTCCATGTCATTTATGACAGGAAACCCAGGAAACCCGAAACGAAACAGGAAACCCGTGATAAACCGTTTGATCATTTGTGAGCTTGTCTCATTTTACCCCCCACCCCTACCCCTACCCCTACGGTACCCTGTGCAGTACTTCTACAATAACCCCCTCCCTGTTTCAGTTCTCCGAAGTGCTCGAGATGGGCGCGCTTGCCGTGGCGGAGGCGCGCGAGAGCAAGCTCACCGTCAGTTGCTGCCTGTCCGGTGAGTACGGTAGTATTGATTGATTGACGGGTCCGGCAGGAATTATAATGGGAGGACCCTTCCGGAGGGTAGTATCGATATATTTATTTGTTGTTTTAGAAACCAATCCAGTCGCTGAATTAGGTAATCGCTGTTTGCCAGGTCATGAGAATATGATGAAACACAAAGTCGTTGGGGCCAAAAAACGTGTAAGATGTACAATGTTTCTGCCAGCGTAAGAAGAGTTCATACAATGAGCGATTACTTTTCGGAGCCATCTAATTTACATGGTATAAATCGATTACGGTAGCACATTATTGATTTCCCCTGATCTTCAGGTTCGGCCAAGTCCGGCAAGTCGGCGCTCGCTGCACAGATCGCCAAGATCTCCGAGTTCCCCTTCGTCAAGGTGACTTTTTAATTTATTTTTCTTTAGATTAATTATAAATTTGGTGTGTTTTCAACAGGGATCAATTACCTAGGTAAAAACAATCGTTTCAGGCCGGTACGTTTTTCACTTAAACTGAGAAAAAAGGGCCACGTTTTAAAAAAATCTAAATTTTTTTACCATTTCTACCCTTATTTTTCCGAATCAACCCGCCTCTGGCGGGCACGCGTTATATCCAAAATCAGAAAAGGCGGGTACGGTAAGTTAAAATTAACGTACTAGTTGACCCCTGGTTTTCAATGCTCGCACAGAAGAATGCTTGAAACGACTAAGCACAAGCAGGTTTCGCCGTCAGGGATGAGCACGAGGTCGGATATCGGACCATACCCCCGATTTTTGACCTCCTGTTTTACGCCTACAACCCCCGATTTCGGTAGAGAAACCCGCGATTTTAGAAAAGTTTCTTGCCGAAACCCCCGATTTTGTCCGAGAATGGTGCGCATCACTGTTCGCCGTTCTTTCTATAGTGGCGCGTTGTGACGTTTGCAATATTTGTCCGGTGTTGGTAAGGATATAAAAACAGCAGTTTCTTCATATCTAGATGAATAAGTTTCAGCTTGTGCATTTTGGATGCACTTTTTTTCAAATCTATGTAGTCCATACCAGGGTTGGCATTTCGAGGGTAACGGTCCGCTACGAGAGAGGGAGAGGGACACGGACCGCTACGAGTGGTGAAGAGGGTAGCGGACCGCTTCCCCTCGCTACCCCTCGCTACGTTGCGGGGAAGGGAGCTTTTACATGCAGTCTTCAATAAAGCATGTGCACTAGTCTAGACGGGTTAGGAAGAGCAGGCGGAGGCGAAATAAAGGGGCGGAGCTTCGCACTCTCTTCCCCTCCCCGGAACGTAGCGAGGGGTAGCGAGGGGAAGCGGTCCGCTACCGTCTTCCTCCCTCGTAGCGGTCCGTTACCCTCGCTACCGTTTAGCCAACCCTAGTCCATACCATGAACAATGTCATGCTGGTATTACGATTAATAACAAACGCACTTCATCGCAATCTAACCAAGTGCTGACCACGACGAAGATCAAAATCGCGCAGTCCCCATTGATCATGAGCCATTATAGGCCATGTCCTGCCTGGACATGATCGGGGACTCTTAGATTCCACATAGGGCGATTAGGTTTCACGAATAATACATTAGGCTTGCGCGTACAGCATAAATGATCTCTCCCATCTGTTGAATTTCAATGAAATTAAATGGCATTTCGAGGTTTCAAGCATCCCGTAATTTCAGGTCATTTCCTGCCTGGACATGATCGGCTACTCGGAGTCGGCCAAGTGCCAGATCGTGAAGAAGGCGTTCGACGACGCGATGCGATCGCCGCTCTCGATCCTCTTCCTGGACGATATCGAGGAGCTCGTGGGTGAGTGTACGGTTGCTTGTACGGTAGGTACCGGTCCTAGAGTTACCGTCATGGGTACGTGCGTCCGGGTGCTGTAGTCTGGATTGTGGTAGGTAAGGGTTACCTTAGCGAAGAAGGCCTTCATCGACGACGCGATGCGATCCCCTCCCTCCTTTTTTTCTCTTCCTGGACGATATCGAGGAGCTCGTGGGTACGGTAGCTTTGGGCGTTGGGGTTGGGGTAGTGGGTACTGTAGCTATAGGTATGGTAGGGTTATGGTACCTGGGAGAGATATTCCCGCTGTCCATTCTCTTCCTGGACGATATCGAGGAGCTCGTGGGTGAGTGTACGGTAGGGGTACGGTAGATCCTATCGTTGTGAGATACGGAACTGGTACGGTAATAATAAAAGGTTACTGGACGATATCGAGGAGCTCGTGAGTACGGTATCTTTGGGCGTTGGGGTTGGGGTAGTGGGTACTGTAGCTATAGGTATGGTTGGGCTATGGTACTTGGGAGAGATATTCCCGCTGTTCATTCTCTTCCTGGACGATATCGAGGAGCTCGTGGGTACGGTAGCTTTGGGCTTGGGATGGTACGGTAGCTGTGGTTACGGTAGTGGGTTCGGATTACGGTAGTGGTTCGATAGATCGATTTGCCTTATGGTGACTAGGATACGTTAGCGTTGGGAGGCAGCAGGCCGGTTTGGCACATGTTGCCGGGCGATCTGTTTTACCCGGAAACACTTGCGTTTCACGATTCCCTGAATTGACGTACGCTCAGCGTGCATACAGTGTGCGGTCGAATCTTCTTATAAAAAATATAATAGTTTGTGAGAGAGTGCATAATTAAATTAATTGTTTAATTACGTAAATAATTTATCTATTCCATTTCAGACTACTGCGCAATCGGCCCCCGCTTCTCCAACCTGGTGCTGCGCACGGTATCGGTGCTGCTCAAGCAGGACCCGCCTCCGGTTGGTTGTTGTTGTTTTGTTGTTTTTGGGGTGACGGCAAAGTTGGGTTTCATGGTGCATTGAACTGTCGTGTTCGTGGCACGGGTTCAGTAGATGGTCATGGATTGGTCTACAAAATAAATTTCCGTCGCTGACAATGAGCTGTAGTATTGATGGATTTATTACGCCATGCATTCGAAATGTTATTGCTGTGCGAGTCCCATCCTCTACTAATGAAATGCTCGGTCCACTAAATCACCTAGTGTCTCAAAACTACTTTTCTTCATATAATCACCCTGATGCCCTGATCCACCATATTATTACTTAAACAACGCGAGAAATTAAGCTAATACACCTAATTAACAGGGTAATCACCTACTCTATGCCATCCTCACCTTCCATTATATTTCCTTAATCAATCATCTTATTATCAGGGCCACCACCTGCTCGTCCTGGCCACGTCCTCCGAGCCGTCGTTCATGCGCGAGTTCGGCTTCAACAACCTGTTCTCGCACAAGATTGACGTCCCGCTGCTCACGAGGTTAGTAACGGGCTCCTCTCTGAGTGTTTAATGCGCTATCATGTACATTACTTAGTTCTGAGGGATTCCTTCAACTCACTGGTGGGTTTTGTGTGCCAATGTGAGCATTAGTTGCGAGCTTGGAACGTTGGGCAATAATAGTGGCGATACGCTTGAAACAACCTCTTCTCGCACAAGATTGACGTCTCGCTGCTCACGAGGTACTTGATGAGTTGGGTTCAGCATGTAATAGGTGTGGGGTTTGTTTGATATTGGGCCAGAAAATGTTCGATCGTGTTTTTTTAACCTGGAAGTTTTGGGCGACAGTGTGGACATAAGCACTGGGCATTGAAATGTTTGCTAATATTGCTGAATTTGCTGGCCCAATTTACAACCCTCCCTTTCTCGCCAGGAGCGCGCACGTCATGGTCTAGGACTGCCAACTACTCTCTAGGGGCACGCTTATTGCGCGACATTGCGAATTGCAACAAAAAAAAACCTCTATGTTTACCATGGTGATTTTGGGCGCCACTTGTCTCATAATTGGGGAAGGGTACATTAGTCATCGTCTGACATCTAGCTCTAAATATTATAATGACAACATTATCCAGGAGCGCGCACGTCATGGCCGTGGCAGAGGACTGTCAACTCCTCTCCATCACTGGCCAAGAATCGCAGGAGTTGCCCGCCCGACTGGACCGACTGTTTGCCCACGGAGGCATGGAGAACGGCGGAGTGCAGCTGTGAGTTGATTTCCGGCTCTGGGACTACGGTAGTCGGATTGGAAACTGGTTCTCATATGGGCGTAGGAGTGTCACGCTGATGTATTTGGATGATAGGGAGCATACATTTTCGTAACTACCGGGCCGGTAATCATACCACTATATATTTATTCGAACCAGTTGTCAGGCCACTACATATTCACGTTCGGGGGTTAAAAATATCCCTATAAACTGAAGTTATCAGTGGCAGACCACCATATATTCCTGGTCCCCGGAAGGTAATGCAAATGTATGATAGGGAGTACCCGGCACTTAGCGGTTATGACAGATGTATGACTAGATGCAGTGAGATCCGAACAAATTGTCTTCGGCATTGGGCTTTTAAAATACTCTATGCTAGTGAATTATGCCTATTTCTGTAGTGTTACACTTCCGATAATTGTTGCCCGAGTAGCTCGAATAACGGAATTTGGCAACCCGGCACTTTGATGTTAAAGCAGATGCATTACTAGGGGAACAGTAGCGTATGTCAATGCGTTCAGGATTCATATGAGAAAAGAACAACAATTGCTGGGTACGGTATAATTGAGTAGGTACGGTAATTGCCAATCGACAGCTGACTTTCCCTCTTTCCAGACGCGGTATCGGCATCAAGCGGCTGCTCGCCTGCCTCACCGCGGCATCAAACTGCACCGAGGGCAGACAAGCGGTACGGTAGGGAGGATACAGTAGTTGGTGGATCGATAACTGAGTTTATTACCTTGAATCGATCGAAAACTGACTTTATGGACCAGAATGTTGTATGATTATTGTACTTGTTGAACCAATGACTGATTTTATTTCTACAGTCGCATCTCGTCGGACAGCTGGAGAAGTTGGCGATGGGACTGGATTAAAAGGAGTACGGTAGCCCCGCCTCCTTATCGATTGATTGATTGATTGGAGGGTTACGGTAGCTCCCCCGGTGTGTGCTATGTTCACTTATCCCCATCATCCCTCGTTTTGTGACCCCTGTATATCGATTTATCTATTCATTCTAGTCAGTTAATGACAGTACCCGCACAGCCTTTTCAACATAATACATTTAGCAATTTGTATAATTAAAGTGACTTCTACAGAGCAAAATTTAGCAATAAGTATGTATGTCCAACGATTTGTGCATGATTGTTAGCAATTTTGCCTAGTTTTGTGTATTAGATATGCGAAAAAGTTACCCATTCCCTCGACCGATTTCGCTTATTTTTCAATTGTGGTTGCGTCCCCTGGAATAATCAATAATTGTTCATTGAGAACTCTGTGCCCCCACCCTCAGTGTATTATAAGAAAATGTAGTAAATTATTCGCTTTACTTTTAAATATATACAATACTAATTATTTGAGAGCAAATAATCCCCTATTTCCAGTGTGAATTCTGTCAATAATGAATAAAGGAAGTTAGAAGTATTAAAGTTGTTGACGAAAGCTTTTGTGTGCATATTGACGTTGTAATCGTCCTAGAATACATTGAGCTGGCGGTGACGTCTAGATTTTATTTGTAATTATCGATTTACGAAAATCGATAATTCAGGAAATGTCGAATCAGCCGCTGACGGAGGAGCCTTTGGAGGAGGACGCCTCCGAGCTCAAGTTCCCCAAGGTGAGCGGAATGAATTGCTAATAGAGCGAGAGTTCTTCATCCGAGTGGGCTTGATTGTTAGCGCTATTGGAAATTTTGTTTTGTTGGAAATTTTTTTACTGGGCGATTTCGCGCGTTGTTATCTTGTTATAACGAGCCATTATGAAAGAATGCTAATGCATGGTCTGAATTGTCATTTTAAATAATATAATTGTACTATGGGGCTCCAATTACGTAACGTTTCTAAACCGGCCATTTTGCGTTCCGTGCGCAAGTTATTCAACTGTACCCCGATATCGGCCCAATTGTTGCCGCTTCTACTAGAAAAACAAACTGACATAACCACTTCAAACCAGGTGCTCTCGCACTCCGTGCTCTTGTCATCCAGTTTGATGTTTAGACTCACTCTTTCATAAGCGAATTCCTTCGATTATAATAATTAGAAATAGTATTCGAAGCGGTAGTTTGCTTGTCAATGTTTTACCAGGCAAATGTGTGCCTCGTCATTTGCTGAATAAGTCGAATTTTGATCCGGGTTGATCATTAGCAGTTGGCCAAGAAAATTCTACATAAACATCTCTGACTAGGCAATTTCGCGCTCCGTCTACTAGTTATTTCGGCTAATTTTGGTACCAGCTCGATCTTGTTGAAGTGCAGTAATTCACAATAGTTCATATCTTATCTTCAGTCTCAGTTATTCGATATCTAATCTTTAATCTTTGATCTCTAATCTTTGATCTCAGGAGTTCGAATCGTCGGCGTGCGACGCGCTGCTGACCTCCGAGGTGTTCCTGCTGCTCGAGCACCGAAGGGCGCAGTCCGAGCAGAAGGAGGAGATCGAGGATCTGTCGGAGGTATGGTGCCCCTGATTCAGGGAAGGTGTACGGTAGTAGTGATTTTGATGGAGAAGTAGAAGAAGGAGATCGAGGACAAGTATGTGGTCAGAATATAAGGAAGAAGTGAAACCCCAGTCTAACGAGTGTTAAACTACGTCGAAATCGGACAAAATGTGGGGTAGGGAAGCGGTATTGGAAGATGGGAGTTGGTATGAGATAGAAGGGGTGCTCGAGCAACGAAATGCATTGTTCGAGCAGAAGGAGGAGATCGAGGAGCTGTTGGAGGTATACGGTAGGAGTACGGTAGTATTGATTCAGGTATGGAGTACGGTACTAGAGTGTTTTATGCGATATGGTGAGTTATAGGGGGCGTAGGGGGAGGAGACCGTGGATTTAACTAGGGGTTTCTATATCTAGAAAGCGTGAAACCTGCAAATTGCTTTTGAACATGCGAAAAGTTGATTGGATTTTTGACTTGTGAATTTCGAGCTTCTGCTGTATCACAAGTTCTCCCGTGCCCGAACGACTCAATAGGCGTTCGAACATCGCAAATTAAAAATTAACCACTAAAGATTTTCTAATTATCTTGAATATTTAATTAATAAATATGTTTCTCAGGTCTTCGTGAAGACGCTGAACTACGCACGTCGCCTCTCGCGCTTCAAGAACCGAGAGACGATCAGGGCTGTGCGAGCCATCTTTGCGCGTACGTTTTTTTATTAATATTTGAATTTCCCGCTCGAAAATATGAGACTGGTTGCCTAAGAATCGAACAATGACCTGAAGGGGGTGGAACAATGATTTTTCGAAAATTTGAAAATAAAGGTTCCCTAGGGTGCTGATCATCGTGGTGAACTTCATTTTGCATAATCTCGATGGGTAGCGCCATGCTGCTACAGTAAAATTTCATGTTAAAATTACATTTTCGAGCCTAATTTGCTAACAGATCACTGAAACTCTTTGAAAATTTTTTTGGGAATACATATTGGATTCAAGAAAACAGCTATTTAGTTTGCGATCATTTTGTGATATGATAAGAATTGATAAAAAATATATTTTGAATACCAATGATTAGTGGAGCTCATGAATTACACAGTTGAGTGCGCCTTTTTCGGGGCATCATTTTTCATACCCAAGGTTGGGGGTTTGCACTTATCATATTTTTGCTATGCACCATTTCCTATGTCATTTTTATCACTTTCATACTTGCATTCCTCATTCTCATTCTCATTCTTCGCTCGCAGCGTCGAATGCGCGGCGTCTGAGTGATTAGAATGACATAGGAAATGGTTCATAGCAAAAATATGATAAGTGGAAACCCCAAACCTTGGGTATAAAAAATATGCCCAGAAAAAGGCGCACACAACTGTGTAATTCGTGAGCTCCACTAATCCTTGGTATTCAAAAAATATTTTTTATCAATTCTTATCATATCACAAACTGAACGCCAACTAAATCGCTGTTTTCTTGAATCAAATATGTATTTCCAAAAAAAATTTCAAAGAGTTTCAGTGATCGGCTAGCGAATTAGGCTCGAAAATGTAATTTTCACATGAAATTTTACAGTAGCAGCATGGCGCTACCCATCGAGATTATGCAAAATGAAGTTCACCACGATGATCAGCACCCTAGGGAACCTTTATTCTCAAATTTTCGAAAAATCACTGTTCCACACCTTTTTCGATTCTTAGGCAACTAGCCTCATATGAGAAAATGAGCTCCCGCGTCAAATTTTGCACTAGGGCGATATTTGTTTTGGTTCACAAGTCGAATTTAAGCCAAAATAGTGAGAAATAGCGCTAGAACCGATAGACGATCAGGGCTGTAAGATTTTTTTCTGTTGACGTTATTTGAATTGGAAAATAAGGGCAGTGTAGAAAAAACCGCACTAGCAAAGTACAGGTTGCACCCTTGGTAGAAGTGCTCAAGTGTTGCGCGTGATTTGATTTCTCGCGTGCGCGCCTACTCTTTCAATCAAAATATGTTTCTCCGGGGGAATTCTTGTTCCACGTAGAGCGCTTAAACCGCTGCCGAGTTGGCGGGTAATGAAGTTTCCGCGCTTTCTCCGCTAATACAAAGTCTAAAATTACTAATATTAGCTACAATATTTCGCAGCGAAGAGCTCGATCCACAAGTTCGAGGTGGCGCAGATCGCCAACCTCTGCCCGGAAACGTCCGAGGAGGCCAAGGTAAGTATAATTCAAATTTGAATTTCGCGCCCGAAAATGGGAGAAAATAGCTCCCGCGTCAAATTTTGCATTACGGTGATATTTGTTTTGGTTGACTTATCGAAAATTTGAGAAATTAGCGTTTTCTTCGAAATTGTAACTGGTGAGTTTCGGGCTGCGCAGTTGCTATAAGTGCTGATGCGGTGGCGTGAGCCAATGTTATTCGAGAGCGTAGTTTAACACATTCAAAATAGATTTTCAACTGTTAGGCGAGAATTGTTGAGCTGTTGTTTCCGAGAGTGAAAACTTTCGATTTGACACCAGCGCGTTTCCGGTTGCAATGTTAGTACGAGTTCCCACCTGGCTTTGGTGACTCAATATCTTTCCCGAACGCCGTTCAAAATCAAATTTATTTTTAGTAAGCTTGTAGTTATAAATAATCCTTGCGTGCTTGCCGGGGTGCCAAACTAAATTTCGACAATTGAATGCATGTCATTACTGACGCAGGAACTCAGCAGCTGAATTACGGGTTGGTAGCATTAGGAAGGCCAATAACACTGCCGCACATAATCAATCAATATTCACCCTGCATCTCAGGCGCTGATCCCCTCGCTGGAGACGAAGGTGGAGGACGACGAGCTCGAGGAGATCCTCAAGGACCTGCACTCGAAGAAGACGTTCCAGTAGCCAACTCGACTACCGTAACCCGGCTACCGTACCCCGACTGCTATCGATGACTGACTTTACTTCTTTGAATTTTCGATATTCATACCGTATCCTGCTGCTAGCGACGACTGACTTTATATTTTCGTTATTTATGCAATTCCACCCATACACTAATTATGTTGTTACGTGCGTAAGATCTCAGTTTTGTTTGCACACACCCGTTTGAGAATAAAAACGTTTCGAATTGAGTAATTGGTAATGATGGTGGTGAATATTCGTCCAGAACGATAAGTGATATTTCAAGGCGATTGTCGGTTTCGTAATGTGTTGATATCAAAGGGAATCTGTCCTCGTCGGTAATACGGTCTTGCAGAATTCATTATTAGGAATCATACATTTTCGTAGCTACCGGGCCGGGAATCAGACCACTATATATTAAATGCGTTAAGTTATTAGACCACTGTATTTTCTGCTTTTAGTGTCAGACCACTGTATATTTTCGGTCCCCGGTTGGCAATGAAAATGTAAGATTAGGAATTAAACCAGTGCGTATAATGTAGGTCCTTTAGAATACTTGTCATGTAACATTCTTGCTTCATCTTTGAGTTAGAGCAAGGAACGTTTGTCTTTCTTTGATGAGTCGTCGCTATCTCCTTCAAATAATAATAATAATATCACCATTATTGTCGTTCGTATAGCTATATCCTTGCTAGGGATAAGCTGTAGATTATTTTTCCAAGATTTTAAATGATCAGATAACGCGTCGAGTTCATCTTCACGCTAAATTTCGATGAATCCAACCAGTAACATTACGGTTGCGCGTATATGTTACGGCAATGCAATTATGCCTCCCATGATTTGTTGAAAGGGCTCTCTTCAGAAAATAATTGAATAGCCGAGTTATTGTGCGTTTTATTGCGATTTATCGATTCCCAGATGGGCGGATGGCGTCTGGAATCGGGCCGCTTCCTCGTGCTGGTGACATTCCCGGTGGCCGCCTTCTGGCTGTTCAACCAGCCCAATCTGTTCAAGCACTTTGTGAGAATATTTGAATTTTTGAATTTCCCGCGCAAAATTCGGAGAGAATAGCTCCCGTGTCGAAAATTGCATTACGATGATATTTTTTTAAAATAATATTGATTTTATGAATTCTTGTTTCTGGAAGCATTCTGGCTGTTCAACCAGCCCAATCTGTTCAAGCACTTTGTGAGGATATCTGAATTTCCCGCCTAAAATCAGGGAAATTAGTTGCTGTGTCAAAATTTGCATTATGGTGTTGATGATTTTTTTCAGTTTTCAGATTTTTTTCAGCAATAAAAATTCATATTCAGTTGACGAAGATCGTAGTAAGAAAAAAGGTAGTAGAGATGATGTGGGGATGAAGCTTGAAAGTGAGGGGTGGTGGACGAAAATGGAGAGAGATGTGATTTTTTCCATATCGATCGAGTATGAACTGTTGATGCGGATGGAGAATGATAGATGCTTAGGTAGTGAAGCACAAACGTTACAGTCACCGTGGATTCTGTTCAAACGTGATTTTTATGAACACTCTGAGAAACAATGCGGGCTAAGGCGAACGAGCACTGAGTTATCGATCAATCATTAGAGTACAGTAGGGTTTCACGTTCGGCTTCGATATACCGGTAATACCGACCCTCCTTTTCTCTAGACTCTCAATCGTTTCTTGTCTCTAACCGTCTGCGAGACGATGTGCAACGGTAATATCCATCAATTATCGATCGTCCTCTTCCAGATGAAGAGCTACAAGCTGCCCGAGACGACTGCGGGTGACGAGGCCATGGCGAAATTCAAGGTATTTGAATTATTTGAATTTCCCGCTCGAAAAGTTGGAAATATAGCTGCCGTGTCGAAAATTGCATTAGAGATATTTTATATTTTTAATTAATTGCGTAGTTGTTGGTGATCAACTGGAATAGAATTACCAATGAGAGTACTGTTTCGAGTAGTGATTATAGGAATGGCGATGTAGGCACGTGAATGGATGAGTTATCTTGGACTGACACGGGAGTGACCGGAACTCACATATCTCAATCCCCGTCAATTTTTCAGGGTGGGTAGGTACCCCTAAGGGACTCTCAAAACCGTTTTCAAAAGTTGCTCAATGCATCTAGTATTTAAGTTATTTAACTTTACAAAATACACCGTTGATCTCGCGTGCGGTCGCTCACGCGCCTATCACTGCATCCGAACTCTCCCCTCCCAACTGGTTCGGTGGTGTAGTGGTAAGAGAGTAGTGTCAACAGTTGGAGGGCATGGGTTCGGTCTCGCTCCTGTGCAAACTTTTGCAAATTTTTTTGCTACTTGGTCTTTGATCTCTAACTTGGAAATTTGATTTATTTTGATGTTTTTATAGAACAGTATGTGCAACCATCATGATTTATGAAAATTTATGAACACTTCATGAATTTTTTTCTTCGAACATTTTTCGTTCGCTAAACCACTAGGGTTGCACGTTCGGGATTCCCGGGAATGCAGGTATTACCGAGATATTTCGAGAATACCGACCACGCATTTCTATAGGCCCTCAAGACCAAGTTGCAAAAAAATTTGCAAAAGTTTGCACAGGAGCGAGACCGAACCCATGCCCTCCAACTGTTGACACTACTCTCTTACCACTACACCACCGAACCAGTTGGGAGGGGAGAGTTCGGATGCAGTGATAGGCGCGTGAGCGACCGCACGCGAGATCAACGGTGTATTTTGTAAAGTTAAATAACTTAAATACTAGATGCATTGAGCAACTTTTGAAAACGGTTTTGAGAGTCCCTTAGGGGTACCTACCCACCCTGAAAAATTGACGGGGATTGAGATATGTGAGTTCCGGTCACTCCCGTGTGAGTTATCTTATGGCGTAAACTACCATGATTTTTGCTGTTTCACGTAACGCCCATAAGAATGGTGAGGTGTGCACGAGGATCACACCTTGTTTGAGTTTTGAATAATAAATCAGTATTCTTCTATTTTCCAAGCATGTTGGGGTTTCGGTTGTTGCTGATAGCAATGACAGTATAGGGTGGTTTAGTAAAGGTGGGGAAGGATAGTCCAATACAACGATCAAGACGATGAGGGAGATCACTTTGCCTTACGCACAGCATGAAAAGGAGGTGTTTGAGAAATTAGAGGATCAAAAAGTCGATTTACATGGCGGAGTTCATTTTTCACTCTCGCTCACTAATCCTATTTCGACTCATTCTATTTTCCCCATCCCTCACTCTGCGGAGCGGTGTTTGAGAAATTAGATAGGCTTTCGCGTGAGACATATCTGAAATATCACGCATTTTTGCAAACTCATTCATGAAATGTTTAAGTTTGGAAGTTCCTAAGGTTGGGTAACCCATCCTTACCAGTTAGACACCCAAAAATATGAATAATAGACCAAAATGCTTTTAAAACGCTCAAAAATCACTGTTTTCATGCTCCCGCGGCCTACTCCTCTGCCCAGAGGATAGATAGAAACAAACGGTAAAAAGGAGGTCTTGGGGAAGGGTATATCTAAAACTTGAGTGCTTCCGATTTTTTATTTAGGCCCTCTCAATTTTTATAAAAATTAAAAAGTCGTTAAAATACTCGAAAACGGCTGTTTTCGAGCTCCCGCGTTCTTCTCCTCAGTCCACGGGACAGATATAAACAAACGGAAAAAAGGAGCTCGTGGGGAAAGGGTTTACCTAAAACTTGAGTGCTTCCGATTTTTCATTTAGGCCCTCTCAATTTTTATAAAAATTAAAAAATGCGGAAAACAACCCCATTTTTGCTATTTTACGCCGCTCCATTCCCCGCGAGATGACGAAGAATGAGATTAGAAAATTAGAATACGTCCGCCGAGGCGAACAAAGGAGTCGATCCACTTTGGCATGCTGTGTTACGTGGTCTATTGATTATTAATCGATTACCGTAATCCCAATCAATCCTACCGTAATTCCCCAATCAATAACTTCCCTGCAGGAGGAGATCACGGTGCAGAAGCGGAAGGAGGAGTACGAGCGCTTCCTCAAGGAGCAGATGGCGTTCGAGGAGGCGAAGAAGATGCGCGAGAAGATGGGCCTCGTTTGAATTCAAATTTGAATTTCCCGCCCGAAAGTAGCCAAAATTAGCTCCCGCGTCAAAATTTGCACTAGAGTGACAATTTTTTTCGAAAAAGATAGTTATCGATTTTTTATATCGCGGTCTGACGAGGTAGTAGCTAGTGTTCCTTGTTTGATTATGCCCATGATGTTCGTTTGTTAGAGAATACTTTCGTGATGATAAAGGATGTTAGAAAGGATGAAATCGCAACATGTGTCGCGTTGAAAATCTCATTGTCTGGCAATACGCCATGAACAAAGTAGAAAATCGAGCAGGGTTTGTTTAGGTTGCACATGTGGGATGAAAGGGGCGATATTGTCACCTTCTCGATGTATGAACGACTCTGGATACACAATAATATAAACTAATCCTATATGTCTGTAGCTACATTATAGGGGCGATCGTCGTCTATAGTGAGCCGTGTCGCGAACTTGAAACTTGGAACGAACAACGTGGATCAAAGCACAAACTACACTTCAGCACGAGCAGTGTGTTCAGCAGTGAAAAATTTTTCTACGAAAAGTGAAATGGAAACGCTTCCTTTAGGTTTCACAGGCAGGATGAGAGGGGCATGATTGCCATTATTTCAATGGACGTGACCTGTGCAGTTGGAAAAACAACCCGATCAACGCATTCCGTTTTTGCATTGCAAGAATTCATTGGCGATAGAATTACAGAAATTGCATCATCACAAGTCAATCGAAGAGAAGAGTGACTCACCAGCACCAACAGCGTGTTGAGGGCGGAGCCTGCTGATCCCGAGTGATCGGCAGCATCGACGACGATCAGGATCTGAGGGAATATTCGATTTTGAATCTCGCGCCAATAATTTTGGTAAATCGGCTCGCTAGTCGAATTTTGCACTAGAGGTTTGCGGTTTCAGGTGGTGATGGTATTGAAGTGAGCTCATGCTCTGTTTGTGCTACGGTGAAATTGCTTTCATTGCTTACGAATTTTGAATAAGATCTAGGCATTACCTCGGTGGTTTCAGGGAAGAGCCCGGCGCGCTGGAGATTGGAGAATACTGAAAACCTTACTGTATTTTACTTGGTCAATATCAGATAAAGTTTGAGGCCAATGCTAGGCCCATTTCCAAAGGAATCATCGTCATCACTACGCAATCGTGTTTTCATTGACTCGTCTCGTCTACTAAGCCCTTGTCTTGAGTTTTTTCTCCATTTCCGGTTCCTTGAACTAATTTGGCACAATCCCTGACAAGCTTTCTGTATGCATTTTTCTCGACAATATTTTACGCATTTCTGCTCTCGCATTGTTCATTGTTACGTAGGGAAACAATTACTATCGGGCCGGTTGTTATTGTCTTTCGCTTGAGCAGAATTCCCCCTATTTCATCGTATTCTCTATACATTTTTATATCGCACTAGACCGTATTTTTTGATCGTTGGGATAGCATGTATGTGCAAGATATCTTAAAGAAGGCGTCCCACGAACCGCGCCAGCGACTATGCAAAGTGAGGAATGAGAGTGCGCGCTCTCCTCATTTCGCACGCTCTCTCGCTCGTTGCCTGCGCGCGCAAGGTCACTTGGAACGCAGCCAACTGCTCATAACTCAGTTCAAACGCAAAACATGGGAGTTTCGAAAGTGTTATCGGGTAACAGCGACCCACCACCTCACATCGAGAACTCAGTTAGCCAGATATTCGTGGGACACCTTCTTTAACAATCCCTCTGTATCCAGCGACACAACATTCCACATTCTATCTCGCCAGTAAAACAAGCTAGACAAGTCGCGACAGTATGTTTATTCAACAGCTAGGGCACTCTCATTTCTCACAGGTCCTTTTTCCCGGAAAATTAGAGAAAAGTACACTGTTCTGTCCGTAAACAATAGGCTCTTTCCTGGGAAATTTTCGCGCCTTTCCCAAGTCTGTTGTCCAATAAGGGACTTTGGCGATGAAGAATGCGCCTCTTCATTCCTCTTATTGTCTTACCGGCCAGAGTGACGAGAGATCACATTGAATGAAGAGATTCTTCAGAAGGAGAACATTCTTCATTCTGACCATTTACGAAAGGCTGTATGAATTACTGTACAGTAGACTTCTAAAGACAAACTTTCAGAACCCATCCGTTCCTAATTTGTTTTCCGCCGAGCCTGTAGACATCTGAAGACCCTATTTCTATAGCCCTTTCTTAATTATGTTTATCGTTGTAGTTCTATAAAAGGGATGTTCCGGCTGTGTATTGTCTGTCCAACTAATGGAATTATTGTACAAGTGGTCTAGGATAAAAACTGGGAGCGTCCGGATAGAGAAACCGACAGTGCGACGAGAGTGCAATAAGAATGCAGATTCTTCAGCCTGACATCACCACTGTAAACTTGTTGCGGCCATATTTCTAGAGCCCAGGCGTTATTCCGAGCGCTCTTCGCGAGACTGTTTTCCTTTAGCGGCTAGACTGTTCCGTCCGTAGCCTCGTTTAAGCCTCATTTCCAACTAATGGCCGCTTAGCTTGTCTGTAGGCAACTACAGACATTCTTTCCCAGGATTATACACAGACTGTTTATCCACCGATTTGTCTGCATTAGACCTACAATTCTTCGCTGTACATTTATATGCCTTGAGTTCATTCAGAGATCGAGATAGGCCTCCAGGGAGCGCGGCTGTTTTGAGTCTCTTATCATCGATGACGAATGATGAACGACCTATTTTGATTCTTCCTTCGCTCACATTTGCTTCCTCATTTTCTGCGATTTACAACCACGAATTGGACTATTTTTAGAGCGTGCCCAAAACATTGCATAGCGTCATTAAGTGTAGCGAATAAGGATGACAGGAAGGGAGAATTCGTCTGTAGATCACAGTGAATGAAGAGTCCCTTTCTTCACTCTTCCAGCCCTAGTCAGTACTCTATAGAGAGGCCCAGAAGCAATGGGTTGTACCCAGAGGACCATTCTTTCTGGTTCTTGATTCATCCACAAAGTCATTCTGAGCCAGTTGAATGAGGGCCAGAGAATAGTACTACGGAGATCAGCCGGGCCTCCCAATCCCTAGAGTGTCCCCAGAGGGTAGTAATCGTCGCCCTCTCACAAACGGCTATCTTGTCGAAAATTGCATTGCGTGTGGCACTCTAGTAATCGGCGGCCGACGACACAACATCATCTTTCGTAGATCAGCCGGCCCTCCCAATCCCTAGAGTGTCCCCAGAGGGTAACGAGGCTGTTTTTAGGCGAGGAGGGCCTTGTTTTCGAGGGAGGGAATGTGGAATACATGGGGCCACATCAAATAGTGTGGTTGATAGAGCATTCTCGAAAGATTCTGGGAAAGGTTCATTGTAAATAAAGTTGCTTCAGCAATCAAGGCACTTTTGTAGTTGTCAACTGATGACAAGGCATGAGGCGAGGCTTTCTCTGGCCAATTTTCTAGGGACAGTTTTGTAATCGCAGACACATCCCACGTGCAATGTTGTTTTGGAGGTGCAGGAAGGCGAAGGGGGCATTGCAAATAAAGTTGCTTCAGCAATCAAAGCGATCGTGTCTGATCGGTACGCCTAGGCATACGTATTCCTCGTGGTCAGACTTCTGGACCCGCTTTGCTATCGTAGTTAAAGTTGCAACCAGCACCATTGGTTGTTTTGGAGGAAAGGAAATGCGGAATTCACGGGCCACATCGTGAACGGGGGTTTATTCTCGAACGATTCCCTGGAAGGGGCCCATTGTAAATACGCTCGTAGTTTCCAGGAGAGCTAGCTGCTCACTACACAATTCGTTCCCTTCCCGCATACGCAACGCAACGCGGAAATGGTTTCCACGGCACAATAGAAACCTCGGAACAAACCACTTCCAGGATAGGCTAGTAGCAAAAAATAGACGTTTCCGCACAGACTCGCATTGTTGATTTATTTTTTAGGAAATTAGTTCCGTTCCCGCATACGCAACGCAACGCGGAAATGGTTTCCACCATGTGCGCACAATAGTTTTGCAGAAGAATTGCAACAATCCACTTTCAGGATAAGCTAGTGGAAAATAATAGACGCGTTCACATAGATTTATGAAGGTTACTAATTGGTCTTATCTACTAAAAAGTCAATTGGTTTTTGCAATGTGCATACTGCATGGACGGTGGAAGTTTTGCAACGGATAGGATGGTTTCCACATATATTGCTAATTGGTCATGTATTCCCGAACGGTTCACACATTTTGCGTGGAAAATCGTTCCGCTCCAGCATGCGCAACGCCGCAAGGAGACGTATTTAGCAATGTGCGTACTGATTGGGCGGTGGAAGCACCGAACCAAGTCCCTGGTCGTCTAAGAGGCTTACGTTGCTAAATGGAGACCTTTGCAAGTTATTCATCTTAAAAATGCTACTGTTCGCTCATGGAAAGCCGTTTTGTTCTTTGGAAAATGGTACAATTTCGAGACCCGCGTGTATTACTATTTGTCATTACTACCCTCGCGTAAAGACTACACGATCCTCTGAGTATTCCGAAATTTCTTCGTCGTCCGGAATATAGTAAACACGCGCATACAGGAGTGCTCACGCGAATTGGGGGCTACAGATCCGATGTATAGGTGTAGGGAGCTAGCGCCGTTCCGTTTTTTTTCCTGAGAGCTGCCCTTACTGTGTGGTGTGCTCGTTTCTGTCGTTTACTTTTTTCTAGATAACAGTCGCAAATTGAATTTCGTGAACTTATTGGTTTACTTGAAGAGGGAACACTTTCAAAATTACAGAATAGAGACCCTACCATCTCTATTCTGTAATTTCGTCGGGATGGTCATTGTAAACACGCACATACGGGAGCACCCTCGAGAACACGGGACAGCGATACATTACTTTTTTCATTAGAAATAAAGCGAGATTATTGAGGAAACAGCAAGGTGAATGATGCTTCGTATTTGTTTCCGGCGGTAGGGGGGAGTTCGTGATATTTTGGAACTGCTAAATTTATTTCGCAGCAACTTCTCGCGCAGTGTTTTCCAAAAATACCACGACAACATGAGACCCTTCACTACGCAATTTGTTATGCTGGTATTAGGGAGGCGCATTCCCTCAAAGCCGTTTCTTCGCATCCTATGCTTCAATGAGGAGATGACGAGATGTGTTTCACTGTTGTCACTTAGTACGCGCACGAGGAGGCGGAGTAGTTCCGTCATTGATTGTTTGTAAATATCTTCATAATCTGTGAAGTACCCTTATGTACGCAGAGCGTGCGGGTTATGTTGGGAGCCCGAGGCGTTTCGTTACGTCTTCTTTCAAATCTACATACAACTAACAATATGCGATTCCCTATTCTGTTCAAATTATGAGATAAGAGATGTGTTTCGCAGTCTCTGTTTAGTTCGATGCCCCCCAGGAAGAACAGTCCAATCAGTGATTCTTTTTCAACAACCTCATAATTCGATGTCTGACAGAGACTCACGAATACAAGCGCGTGGGCTCTGCCACTTTTTTCCATGATGCAAAGATAGTTCGCAAAACTATGAGTGCCTCGCAGAAGCCCTAGTCACCAATGGCCATACGTGTCTCTTCATCACTCTCTTCCTTTCATGCACTCTATCACCGACCAGAGAGAGACGAGAGAGTATGGGAAATGAAGATACGTCGACTTTCAAGCGCCAGCCACCAAAAAGGATAGTGGTCTCTTCATTCAGCACACTCTCTCACCGGTCAGAGAAAGACGAGAGAGTATGGGAAATGAAGAGACGTCGTCGAGACCCATCAATGAATACAACGTCGTCGCCGACGCCCTTCTAATGAATGAGCAATGCGAGGTCATCACACTCTCTCGCTTTCCCCTACTCTCTCACCCTCTCTGACTTCTCTGCACTCTCTCCATTCCACACACTATCTCGTCATCTCTGACCACTGATAGATCACTAGAAATTGAGAGAGTCCCTACGAAGGTCCCTGAATGGATGGGCCGGAGACGATGAATGGGTCTGGGCCGTCTAATTTTTTTTCGTCGTCTCTCCTTTCTGCCTGCTCTCTCGCCGGTTAGAGAAGGCGAGAGAGCAGGGGGAATGAAGAGAGCGCAGAGAGGTTAGAGAGGGCTAGAGAGCAAGAGAAAATGAGAGAGTCAGAGACAAAGTAAGCCTCGTTTGTCACAGATGCGAAGGGCCTGCATCCATCAATCATCTCCACTGTTGTTCAGTTATGTGCTTTCTCCTAGATTTCTTGGTGTGGTTGGGTGCAGTGGTCGAGCGACGAATACTAATCGAAAAAGTAGGCTATTTTGTACAGGAAAGCAAAAGTGGTGAGGCCAACGAATGTCAACGAAAGGTTTTGTTTATCCCGGCAACGCGCTCGCTCCCCCCACCCATTAGACGCGCTTCCCCGAGCACGTTGGCATTCGTCGGCCACACCACCATCCTCTTCCTGTACAAAATCGACCACTTTTTTCGATTAGTATTCGTCGCCCTGCCACCGCACCCGGCACACCACCACTTACGCTGCTCCATCGGCGCGCGCTCCTGTTCGCTGCGTATAGCTACGCCCACCGCAGTCCAGTTCATGGTTCTGAAAAATCGATAATCGATAATTGGTACCGTAATCAGACATTCGCGTCGGGACCCATTACCACTTTAGCCCTTCCCTTCCCGTCTAATAGGGTATCATCAGGCTTCTCCCATTCCCCCTCCGCTCTTTCTTTCTTCTCTTCCCCTCCATTCCCTCCCCTCCTCTCCCTCCCCCCAGACTCCACCCCCTCGGGCAATTCAGTCAGTCTTACCCTTCTCGTTGTGTGGTGTACTCGCGTTTCTGCCGAATATCACACTTTCTCGATTCTTTAGGCATAAATTGCATTGCGTGAACTTATTAGTAAACGTCGCCGAGATAATTATGTTTTGTGTCGAGGTGCGTGCCAATTAGTATCCGTCGCCGTCACAAACAAATTGCTACCGCGTCGAAAATTCATTGCATGTGGCATTTTAGGAATCGTCGCCCTCGAGCACACCACACCACACGATGGACGCGGACGTGGAGAAGGACACGAACAACATCTTCGTCTTCGGGATGGCCATCCTCTTCGGCTGGGCCGTCGTCATCTGCGTGTGCGCCGCGCCCCACGTGAGTGCACTTTGGGTTTCTGTCTTTTACCAATCAGTGATCCTGTCAAAATTTGCATTACGTGAACGTAGTTGGGAAACGTCGTCGTACACCACACGACCGGAACATGTAGTCAAATATTGGTCGTGACAATAGGGACAGGAGAGGAAATGGCCGTAGCCCATTACTTTTTCCCTGTGAGTGAGCAATATATAGGATTGAGTGAGTAGATCAAATTGAGGGGGGGGGGTAGCTGTACAGCGCGAGAGAGCACGCGAAAGCGAGAGAGTCAGGCGGGAGTAGATCAGAGCCGGGTTTCCGGGCCCGGAACAGCCAGAGCCGGAATTTGATTGAGCCGGAACCGGAGAATGGCGAGAGCCGGGCATAGATGCCTGCCACCCGGCGCTTCCGGGTTTCTCGGGACCAAAATGTTGCAAGAGTACGCGCGTTGCAAGTAAGTTACATGGTTCAGTGCTCACGCTAGAGGGAAAGCTGTGACGCGCATTCTGGCAATAAACGTGACCTTCTGGAGCTGGGCTCTCGTAAATTTGCACGATCAATCACTTTGTCTGCTTGAAAATGGAGAGTAATGGAGGCGTAGGGTGTCTTGCTGGACCCTGCGGACCTCCTCGGAGCAAGATGGAGTTAGTCCGGAATTGGCCTAGTGGTGCAGAAGGGAGAGACCGATAGGGTTCTGAACAGTGAGAAAGCACGAGGAATGAAGAGACAAACTCTTCATCCTGGCAGCCCCTTGGCTTTTCAAATGTGGCAACGACAATGACGTTACGGGGGATATCCGGAGGTCACTGCAGAGAGCATGTGTTGGAATAGCATTCCCTGGCCTGGTTGTCTTTTGATGACGTAATCCCCTCCAGTCTTCCCTCCCCTCTCACGTCGTTTGTATGTCCGTCCCCCTTCAGTGTCTCGATTGAGATACATGAGTCTTGGAATAGAGATGGGAGGAGAAATGGAAGACGCGCGTTTGTCTGCATGGAGAGATGCAGAACAAGATCTTGTATGACTTGACATGATCTTTAGTTAGGAAAGATAATGTGCTGATTGAGACACAATTGTGCAGAAATAGAGGTGGGATGGAAATAGAAGAAGAAAGGAAGACATATCACCACATTTTGTCAGTATCGAGATGCAGAAAGTTTTTACTTTTCTTCGAGGAATTGGTCTACCACGATGAGTAAGGGCAGTTGGTATTTAAGACAAACAGGGATCATCATCGTTCTCTGTTAGTCGTAGATAGATAGCCTCTATTCTGACGTATGATGTCCGCCAGAAATTTTGCTCTCGGGAGAATCCTTGGCATGAACAAATTTGAGATGGAGCACCGCAAGTATGCCGTAGGAACAAGGATCCTAAATGATCCCTCTTAATCGTATTTGATAGATAGCCTCTATTCTGACGTATGATATCCGCCAGAAACATTACTCCCGGGAGAAACCTCATGAACAAAGTTTATATGGGGGACAGTGGGTATGACAGTGGATATAGGAACAAGGATCTCTGTTAGTGGTAGATGGATAGCCCTAATGCTGACGTATGATGTCCGACGAAACTTTGCTCCCAGGGGGGAATAATCTGCCGCAGTTCCTTATGGCTTTTTGCGTGATCGTTTCGGCATTTTTTCCCCTTTAGATGCAAGTACGCATTCCGAAACGATTTTGTAATGTTCTGTAGAAACTGTCGTTTGAATGTCTATATTCGAGCTGATAGTCAAATCGGCTGAGTCCTCGATTTTTGTGCGCAGGTTTGGAGCGATTCTCTGTCCCTTCAAAGTGGGCGGGGCTTGCGGTCTCTACTGATAGGGAACAATCACCTACGCGTAAATTAGCAGTGACATCCTCATACAGCAACTGAATAATCTGTCGAAGACTTAGTGTAACTATTCTGATTTCAATTGCTTGCGTCACTGATCCTTCAGATAAGTGACTTGCAAAAAGAGATTCTTCGAATTGTGTGATCCCTGGGGACAAGAACGGCGGGTTTTGGCAAGATTTGTTCTCTGATTTTTTTCCAAAAGAAGTACAGTGGAATCGTAATTCGCACAGTTCAAATCCGATTGAGAACAGGGTGAAACTCGTTTTCATCTCTCTCTCTCTATTTCTGAAAAAAATGCATAAAATAAGGTGAAAATCTTCAATATTTCGCTCGTTTTCACATTTCGTCTCTTTTCTACACTTTTCCTCCTCTTTCTTTCTCTCTCGCTTGTTAAATCGCACCTGTCTGCTTCGTTTCGAGAAAAACGCAGAGGAGGAACGGGATAGGTGTAAATAACGATGGGAGGAGGAAAGTGAGAAGGAAACCCATTTTAGATAGCAAAAGAAGGTTCGGATTGGATAGTCGGTAATTTCTAGGTAATGATCACTGGAAATAAAATTTGATCAGAATCAGATAAAACGAGACCAATTTCATAGATCCGAGTCCTAGAGCAATTACTATCTGAAATCACATTGTTCTAATGACGCTTTCGAGCTATTACCTTCCAACCTTTTCCTGTTATTGTGACTGACGCAACCTTTTCTTTCTTTCTCGAGAAGATTGTTTTGCTTTTGTTTTCGCCAACCTAAAGGTCAGCTTCTCTATTCGAAAATGCCTGAATCTCCATTTTTCTAGAAGATTGTTTTGGTTCGGCTTTCCTTGATTGCAAGCGCAAAGGGCAACGTCACACTAGGAATTGCGTCTCCAAAAGTGGAAAGACCAAACGCTCTTCTAAGCCCGAACCCCCTCATGCAATTGCTTCTTGCGTGAAACCGATTCTCCACTATTGTGTACTCACTTTCTCTGATTCTTGCGTGTCTCTCTCCATTTTCCATGCTCTCTCGCTCTGTCTAACCATGTCTGTCTCTCATTTTCGCACACTCTCTCGCCGCTCCCTATTGCCAGTCTATTTCCGGAACCGCCGAATGTCTTCCGAGGCAATAGGGCAGAGACGCAGAGTGACTATGACAATGGCGCTAATTCCCTACAAAGATGCGCGCGATAGGCACTGTGTCTGGTCGTCTGGCGCTCTCGCCAGCCCTACTCTAGTCCCATCCCTCCTCAAAGAATTCTTTGTTTTTTGGCCCGGCCTATTCGCAGAGAGTATCCCTATCATTGTGCATTGGGAAGTGTTGATGCCAAACTAGGCGGCGCGCCACAATGATTACTCGTTGTTTTAGGCAGAGACAGAGACGCAGGGGAAGGGCAAGAGATCATAGGAAAGAGAGAGACAGGGAGGGTTCGGGGCTCACTTTTGTTGCACAGCCAGGGGGGAAAGTATTGGAAACTGCGTCAGAGGAAGCCGAGGCGAGAGCGGCAGACGACCAGAGCCAGCCTACAAGGATAGATTGGCTCAGTGACACTTCGGCGTTGTTGTTTGCGGGGTCTTGAAGGGTAGAGACGCAGAGTAACGACACAGGTAAAACCAGGAAATTAGCCCGGAAAATGGCAAAATCTCTTGAAATACGCGCAACGCTATGAAAATATGGGGAAGAAGAGGACGAGAGCGCCAGACGGTTAGAGTAAACAAGATTTGTGCCAGCTGTCGTTTATTAAATGGCCGAAAAGGGATATTTTCGAATTGTCCTTTCGAAACCTTTCCAATTTCACACGTGGTCAGTGCGTAGTGCTTGTCAAATTCATGATTATTTCTTTTTTCGTCTGACTCTCTCTCTTTTTCGCATACTCTCTTTCTCCGTCTATCAGGAGAAAAGGTCCGTTTCCTGGTTTTGACAGGGTGCTGCCAGAAACCTTCTCGAGATAAGAGGCACTTGAAATTTAGACCCCTTATATTTCGAGTGGGGCTCTGCAAAATCGCCTTAGACCTGTGGGAGCCGGGCCGCCGGTAATCGCCGGGAATTAGCGCAACTTCCAGGTCCTTGAAAAGCCGGCAATTCCGGAAAGGGCCGGGTATTAGGTGCTTCCCGGGGTCTGTTTCAGGATAATTGAAGTGGGGGTCTGCCCCTTGCCCCATTTGCTCTTGGTCTGACGTTCTTTTTGGGAAATTAGAATTTCCTTCCCTCCGGGGTAAACGAAGCCTTTTCTCTTCAATGAGGAAGTTCGTTTACCTTCTGGTTAAGTATTGAATTTCGAAAGTCGGAGAGATAAGGAGGGTCCAGACAATTAGAGAAGTTGGTCTGACTCTCTCACTTTCCCATGATCTCTCGCCCTCTCTGACCGACGAGAGAGCAGGGCGAAATGAGAGAGTCGGACGATAGTTCGAAGATAGTCGGGAGAGATCTCGATATTCGAATAAGATAAGCGGTCCCTTGAGAATTTCAATCTCGTGATTCGGCCGAGGTTCATCGCGGAAACAAAAGATGCCTGAAATGGTCCTGCCCCCAGGGGCATTTCGTGATATCGCGAAATTCCAGGAATCAGCAATTTTCAATGGTAAACAAGGCCCGCTTTGTTTCTCTTTAAAGGCTCCGATTTCGGGCTGTTTTCAACAGAGATCCCTCAGCTTTTTTGACTTTCGAAGTTTGGAAATTGTCCCGGAGGGGTCACAGGGGCTGTTGATATGGCTGTGATGATTACAAGATGAGGAAGCGAGAGAGTGTGGGCGGGCGAGAGGGTGGCGAGAGAAAGAGAGGGAGAGGTGAGAGTGTGCGGATTGAGGAGAGCGAGTTCACGCACCGCAGCACAGCTGACTCGCTCTCTCCATTTGACCTGGTCTCTCGCCGGTTAGAGTAAGGCGAGAGAGTGTGCGGAATGGAGAGAGCGCAGAGATGATACGCCAGCAACAGCGGCTGATTTTGTGAGGGAGGGAAACAGAGGGGGAAGGTGAGGGGTTGGGTTCTTGATCTACCAAATGGAGTGTATAACATCACAAATATTCTTATCAAGGAATAGTCGAAATGGTGAGCTTGATACTATAATGTTCCATAATCAGATTTATCCCGAGATTCGATTGCAAGCTGTATTGCTGAATTTGTTCCGAGAAGAGAGTAATGATTCTTGGATGAATCATACTGGAATTGCTTAGAACTAGGGCTGTCAGGGTGAAGAATGCGTCTCTTCATTCCACGTGCTCTCTCGTCACTCTGACCTGAGAGAGAGTACGCGGAATGAAGAGACGCATTCTTCACCCTGACAGTCCTACTTAGAACCCGGAAGCGAACTGCCTGGTCATTGATTTCTATTTTACTGCCAGTTACCAGGAATGTTCGCGCTTGGCTGAACGCATTCTGTGTAGGGCTCTCAGCAGGCCGAATACGTCTCCTCATTCCTTATGCTCTCTCACCCGTCAGAATGAATAGAAGCCACGCGTAATGAAGAGGCTGAGTCTTCATAGCCCTCTGGGAGGAAAGAAAGAAGGGGGGAGGTTAGCAGCAAGAGGTGACCGGAAATAGATGACTTCTGGGTCCGAGAAGAGGGGTATTCTCAGATTCAGAGGGATACGATATCATCATACGGTAGGCACGGATTACTGTAATCGCTGGTTACTGTATCCTGCTAACTGCAGTATCGCAACTATGCTGCTCGTCAGCGAGTGATCAGGGGAAACCGAGAGAGCGCAGAGAGAAAAAGACTAGGAGAGAGAGTGTGTGAAAGTGAGAGAGTGCGAGAGAAAGAGAGCGCTGCAAACGTAAAAGCCATTCATACTGAAGAGGAAGGAGGAGATGTGCAAGACGTGTTGTTTACGAGGTTGGAAGGTTTGCGGGGGACCAGAGGGGTTGTTTCTGAATCGCTGAAATTTACGTGATTCTAGCAAGGATCAGCTTCCTGTTGAATGGTTTTGAACCAATTTAACGGCGAAGCATTAGTCCGAACAGTGGCTGTTGTGGACACTGGATATTTCTCAATCTTTTGTTTCACGGTATCCCTCGAAGCATTTTGATTGTTTTCGGAATTGAAGTAACCAGAATCAAAAACTTCCCATGTTGATTGAATTTGGCAGGATCGTGAAACATAATTTTGTCCAAAAATAACTAAAGAAATATGGCTGAAGCCCACGTACCCGCAAGCTCTCGGATGATTTATGGATCGCATTTGGGGTATCAATCAACCTCGTACGAGTCACATTTCTGACGTAGCAGTAAGACGCTTTCTGGGGGGAAAGAGAATATCGTTACCCGTATCCGTTGCAGAATTAGGATCACATTGAGGACATCAATCAAATGAGAACTATCTAGTATCCATTTCCGCCGTAACAGTAGGGAATTTCCGGAGGGATTGTTACCGTAGAATTATAGATACTTTGTCCGTATCCGGTGCAGAATTACCAGTAAATCAAGAGCCGACTTCTCCCATTCTCGATGTGACAGCAACGATTTACGTGGGGTTTCTGGAGATCGTTGTTCACTCGAAGACTGAGGGTGCTTTATCCGTATCCGATGCAATATTGGGAACACATTTGGGATATCAATAGAGTTCTTTTATTGGAAAATTTTCCGGATTTCCAATAAGCCGAACAAGGGGATTAACTGCACTCGCGACGAAAGAGTGTGAAGAATGAGGATACTATTGGAAATCCATTAGTGTTATTGGAAAATCATTTTCCAATAAGAGAACTCTAGATATCAATCAAATGAGTTAATGGGAAGCCTATGAGTTCCAGAGAGGCATGAGACATAGAGCTCCTAGATAGATACATGAATCATACAAGCGATGAATGAAATATAGTAGCCCGGAAATCTTACCGTACCCCCACTCCAGCTGTTCCGCAACTGGCTGTGCTCTGAAACAATCAATAAATCTACAAAAAAATCGATAAATATACCGTACCCCTCAAATCTTACCGTACCCCATTCCAGCTGTTCCGAAACTGGCTGTGCTCGCGGTGCAACGCGTGCCTGGATGAGGACTCGAAGAGCGCAGAGAAGGTTAAGGTTCGCTTTTTATTTGATTAAAGAAAAGACTGAAAAATTTCTGATTGAGCGCCGAGAAATTCAAGTACCTTTGTTTTTTATTTTGTCAGTGCAATTATGATGACGATCATCTTGATAGGCGATTCAGTGGTTTTGGATAGAATGTGAAGCATAACTGAAAAAATTAAAAATAGCGGACGAAACAAAGTGATTTTCGATCCAAACGCGTAGAGATGCCCTTTGAAACATAACCGATATAAGGTATTCGATGAATACTTCGAAAAAATAGCGTTGAATAAAGGGGTTCTTCAATTGAAATCTACATTTGAAACGGCGATTTTCGAGACAGTCTTCATATTGCATTCATTATAATTATTTTAAACCAGCTGCGCTCTAAAGATCGATGCGAGCGTCCAAGAAATGGCCTTGAACGAGCTGTGAAACATATCTCACATCCAAAAACGGAAAAAAAATCGTCAACTTTTTTCTATTTTTTCAGCTAGCCGAGCATCGAGTCCGTCTAGCTTCGGACGCCCTCGGGACGCATGCACTGCTCTCGGAGAGCGCGCCCTCAAATATTTTGATTCAACAAGTGAGGCAATCAAGGGTACGGTAGGTAGCGGTATTACCACCACAAAAAACGTAGACTGAGATGCTCGCAACGAGCATTCTGATACAGCAAGTACCGTGGAACTACTGTAACCACAAGGTGTGGCGCCAAATCCGTCAATAAGTTTGGATAGAGATAGCTTTCCCATTTCTAATTATCGGTTAACTTTCAAACGGCATTTGATTGCAATCTGAAAACTAACAGAAATTATGGACGCAGTTTCTTTACTTTTTTCAAATCAATTGCTGTAAACTCAATAGGGCACAGACGATTCAGAAAATCAATACTCTTCTCTATCCTACCGCAGCCGTTCCTTGATGACTAAATTTTATCCAGGCCCTCGGCCCGCCTGAGTGCAAGCCGCATCGAACGCATCTGCCCATCGTCGTCGATGTCATTCCCGAGGAGGTAGGGTGACCGATTAATCGATAATTGGGTTGCCGTAGTCACTAGATAAGTAATTATTCCTACCGTAATCTCGTGATAGTCATCCCAGAAGAGGTACGTCGTTGAGAAAATCGATAAATAGGCCTACCGAAATCTGTATTCGAAGATAGGCGAATTGAAATAAGTATGCTTCACAGGGTCTTCATCTTTCAATCATTTCGAATTGAATTCAGTGAATCGCTCGAATATTGATAAGAAAATTAAGAATCCAATCCTACCGTAATTCTTCCTTCCAGGAGCACGAGCACTCACCATCACGGGCGCCCTCACTGCCCTCGCTGGCGTGAGCCTATCGACTACCGTAACCCGCCCTACCGTAATCGGCGGGCGATCGACAACTGACTTTTCTTCTACCGTACTCCCCGAGCAGCGACGAGCGGGAACTCATATCGAACGAGAATATCGGCCCCCTATTCCTACCGTACCCTAGCAATCGATAATTCACTTATATGACCTACCGTATCCCTACCGTATCCCCTCGCTCAAGAATATTGATTTGTTCCTGACCGCTCGCCGCTCGCTCGCTCGAAACATTATCATTTCCCCCCTGTTTTTTATCATTTATTTTCTCGATTTATCAGTTTACGATATCACTCACACGCTACCGTATATCACACCAAACCGCGCCCGCCGACGATCCTCACTCGTTGCTAAACAGCGTAAGTGCGTACTCATCGAACGGCCCGTACTCAGTTAATACCGATGACCTTGTCTCTGCTTTGATCTCTGAACCCACCCGAATGTATCCCTCTTGTCTGCCATAGACCTCATTACAATTAGCCCAATCAGGCAGAAATCGTTGCCTAGACCACTCTACTACCTTATCTTCCATTGTTCTTGCCTACTATCTAAAGAATTCCGATAAAGACCTAACACATTTGAATGTAGAAGCAATACTCCCGTCCCTTCATTTTGATTCATCTCTCGTCAGTCTTATTAACGAAAAAGCATTGGCACAGACCTTCAATCGGCTCACAGCAAATGCTCAAAACAGATAGCCATTCAGATAGATCAAAAATTGGCGCCTCAGAGGTAGTGACAAAGTTGAGTCGCTCATGGAGATAGCGTCCCAGAGTATGCATCACAGGCAAAGGAGTGCTCTCGTCGCCTCTCTTCCAGAAAGCGCGCGTGCTATTCACGACGGGTTAGAGACACGGGCAAATCTCTCTCGTTCGCCCCGCCCCCTTCGCTCGCCTCTCGATCGCTTGCTTTGCGATCTAACCGCACACTCATTTCTCGATTGTCTCGATCGCGGTTGACAACCACTGCAGACAAGAATTATCAATATTGAATGGCTATACTACCATAAACCGCAGCTACCGTAATCAGCGGGCTTTCGATTTCCGGCCTATCTACCGTATTCTCTCCCTCAATCTACTCTAACTAAGATTTTCCCTGTAAAAGCAATGCGTCACAATTCTCGAGTAATTCCCAATTCAAGCGTCACAAGAAAACGGCCTACCGAAACGATTCGCTTCCTTCAAGATACCGTAATTCCCATGAGTCGGAAGGATCGAGCTACCGTACCCCTCATGATTCGGTTGCCATTTACATTCGCAGACAAGGAACCCGGTTTCAGATCCCTCGTGCCGTACCCAGTTTCAGATCACTCGTGCCGTACCCAGTTTCAGATCCCTCGTGCCGTACCCAGTTTCAGATCACTCGTGCCGTACCCAGTTTCAGATCCCTCGTGCCGTACCCAGTTTCAGGCCCCTGGTACCGTACTCTGTTGCAGATCCATCGTACCGTACCCGGTTTCAGATCTCTCGTACCATACTCAGTTTCAGATTCGTGCTACCATAGATACCCGTATCCAGATCCCTGGTACAGTACCCAGATTCCGATTCCTGGAATCATTACCCGTTTCAAATTCCTGGTACCGTACTCAGTTTCAGATTCCTGGTACCGTACCCGGTTTCAGATCCCTCGTGCCGTACCCAGTTTCAGGCCCCTGGTACCGTACCCAGTTGCAGATCCATCGTACCGTACTCAGTTTCAGATTCCTGGTACCGTACCCAGTTTCAGATCCCTCGTACCATACTCAGTTTCCGATTCGTGCTACCGTAGATACCCGTATCCAGATCCCTGGTACCGTACTCGTATCCTGATTTCAGGTAACGTAACCGTATCCTGATTTATGGTAACGTAACCGTATCCAGATAACTGGTACCGTATCCAGATCCTTGGTACCGTACCCACATCCAGAATCCTAGTACAGTACCTGTATCCAGATTCCCGGTACCGTACCCGTAACCAGATCACTGATACCGTATCCAGATCCTTGGCACCGTACCCGTATCCAGAATCCTTGTACCGTAACCGTATCCAGATCACTGGTACCGTACATGTATCCTGATTTCTGGAACCGTAACCGTATCCAGATCACTGATACCGTATCCAGATCCTTGGTACCGTACCCATATCCAGAATCCTTGTACCGTAACCGTATCCAGATCACTGGTACCGTTTCCAGAACCATGGTACCCTACCCACATCCAGAATCCTGGAACAGTAACCGCATCCAGATCACAGGTACCGTACTCGTATCCAGATCCTTGATACGGTATCCAAATTCCCGGTACCGTACCCATATCCAGATCCTTGGTACCTCATTCCTTGATACCGAACCCGTATCCATATTCCCGGTACCGTACCCGTAACCAGATCACTGGTACCGTATCCAGATCCTTGGTACCGTACCCGTATCCAAAATCCTTGTACCGTAACCGTATCCAGATTCCCGGTACCGTACCCGTAACCAGATCACTGGTACCGTATCCAGATCCTTGGTACCGTACCCGTATCCAAAATCCTTGTACCGTAACCGTATCCAGATTCCCGGTACCGTACCCGTAACCAGATCACTGATACCGTATGCAGATCCTTGGTACCGTACCCGTATCCAGAATCCTTGTACCGTAACCGTATCCAGATCACAGGTACCGTACTCGTATCCAGATCCTTGATACGGTATCCAAATTCCCGGTACCGTACCCATATCCAGATCTTTGGTACCGAACCCGTATCCAGATTTCTGGTACCATACCCAGTTTCAGAACCCGATCCTGTTTTTGGTTGGGAGCGACGATGCCCTTTGATTCTTTGATCTGCGTGCGTGACTCGCGAGAGGACGACTCTCCCCTCCCCTCACACTCTCTCGCTTTCGTGTGCTCTCTCGCTTCCTTCCGTCTCGCGTCCCTCGTGCTGATCTACCAATCGATTGAGTCTCTTCCCTTCTCGTCTTGATTCAGTCTTACGTACATCGTCCTTCTTGTTTGCTCGTCCTCCTCCCTGCTCTGTTTTGAGTCCTTTTCGCGCCTGAATCTTGTTGAAGCAATCGTTGACCTTCTAGAATTCTATAGAAGAGGCTGTGCATGGCGCACCCTTGTCCCTTAGGCGATGTTGAGTGCTTCTGCTGTCCTATTTTCTCACCGCTGACTTCTACTGCTCGTACGTTCGTCCCAGGTCCCATTACAAGCAACGAAAAGCGTGTTTTGACCACTTTACGCGAATGACTTATTGTTAGTGCAGCGCTGCAACCAACAGTTTATTGATGGTGTTTTGCTCGCAGACGGTTGCGGTAGCACCGTTTTGACTCCCCAGTGGTATTGCGTCACTCGAGTGAGCACTAGTAAACGAGCGTTCGTTGTTTTCTTTTTTTTTCCTGTGTTTAGCGAGCGCGCTGCGGAAATGGGGCGCAGCGAAACTGATCTTTGGCGCACGCTGTTTTGTCAGCATGATTTCATTTTATGAATTCATTGCTGTCTTTAATGATTCATCGTTCACGCTGCTTGTCTCTACCTGCTGAACCGACCGTTTTTTTCGCCCTCACACGCTGTTCTTTGTTGAAAAACGCTCACCTTGCACCGAACAAAGTTCGTGAACGTTTGCATTGTGCTTGAAAAACCTAGCGTGGCCGCGCATTGTTTCTTACTCCGATGATCTCGTGTTTCATCGCTCGTTGCGAACACTTGTGCTCACGCAGGCGTCTCCTAACCGAACATTTGCAAACGCGTGCGGTGAATTTGTGCTTGAGAAAAACATGAAATTAATTGTTGGTTCCTGTCTAGCCGTTGTCGTGTTTCGTTGAACATGCCCAGTTCCTTCCTCCCTACGGCCCTTGTTAATTCCATTTTCCATCACAGGGTACGCCGTCCATCTATCGCTCGACGACCGTCAACAACGAGCACGTGTGAGGACGGGCTTCGGCGTCGTCAAGCAGGCCTGCAAAATAACAGAGAAGCCTTCCTTTTTTTGTTTAAATTTGCACCACGATTGGCCGGATAGCCTCATCCAACTCCTTCGGGAGTAGTGCTAGTCGTGGTTGCCCTCTCCCCATAGTGCTGGCCAGGTAGCCTCACCTAGTCCCTTCGGGGGTAAGTGCCAGCCGGGGCCGATCCTCCCTCTGTCGTTGGTAGTTTCCCCGATCCCCTCGAAGACCCTGGTACAGACCGCCTATACCTATAAGGATTCTGCAGTCGTGGTTCCAAAGTGGGGGAACCCGGTCGAAGGGTAGTGGGGGCTGGGGATCCGACGGACAGCAGAGGGCGTGGTGTAGTGTGGACTGATTCCCGTTCACTGCCAAGACCCTGAGACAGACGGCCTGTGCGGATGGACTCTGCTGTCGTGGTTCCAAAGTGGGGGAACCCGGTCGAGGGGTAGCAGTGAAGGGGATTCAGCCTGCCTCACCGCGGGGACACATATTATTAATAAATTTCAGTTTATAATAAATAATTTAATGTTAGCCTGCGAAAAGGGGGTTTCCAAGGGATTTTGTATGATGTCATCAATTGATTTTGCAGTTATGTTAATAATATTATTAGCCTGCGAAAAAGGGGTTTTACAAATGTAACGAAGCGTGGTGCGTGTTTTTATCAGGTAGCCGGGGGCCAGGTCGGAGAGCGGAATGGAGACGCGTCTGCGAGTCTGCGCACGGCAAGAGGATTTGAAGTGATGACGACGCGACCAATCGATCGATTGGACAAGTTGAGGATACGGTAGGCGGTCGAGGTAAATACCGCAGTAAACATGCAATTCCATAACGGTTGCATCACAGTACGCCATCGCCTGCTCGCGTGGCCGCCCGGCTGCAGCTGCTGCAACGGTCGTAGCCCCGCCCCCTTTCCCTGCTGCGCAATCGCTTGGAGTCGGCCCGAGCTGAGGTTGGTTGTGCAACTTGGCTGACTAATTACGTTCATTAATGGATATTCCAGGCCGTTGTGCGGCTTCGTGCCGGAAGTCGCGAAGCCCGAGAGAAAGATTCAGTTCCGTGAGAAGATGCTCTGGGCTGTCATCACCCTCTTCATCTTCCACGTCTGTTGCCAGATTGTCCTCTTCGGTCAGTTTCCTTTATAAATAGTAGCAAGTCACAAAAATATAAGTGTAAAGTGGCAATTGCAGGAATCATGTCGACTGACTCCGCCGATTCATTCTACTGGTTTCGAGTTATCATGGTCACCAACAGTGGAACACTGATGGAGCTCGGTATCTCGGCCATCATCACCTCTGGACTCATCATGCAGCTTCTGACTGGAGCAAATATCGTCGAGGATGGGGACTCCCCCAAGGATCGCGCATTCTTCGGTGAGATTTCTTACAAAATTGATTGCTTTTCTTGGAAGTAAACCATTAAAAATATAAATGTAATATTTTAATTGCAGGAATCATGTCGACTGACTCCGCCGATTCATTCTACTGGTTTCGAGTTATCATGGTCACCAACAGTGGAACACTGATGGAGCTCGGTATCTCGGCCATCATCACCTCTGGACTCATCATGCAGCTTCTGACTGGAGCAAATATCGTCGAGGATGGGGACTCCCCCAAGGATCGCGCATTCTTCGGTGAGATTTCTTACAAAATTGATTGCTTTTCTTGGAAGTAAACCATTAAAAATATAAATGTAATATTTTAATTGCAGGAATCATGTCGACTGACTCCGCCGATTCATTCTACTGGTTTCGAGTTATCATGGTCACCAACAGTGGAACACTGATGGAGCTCGGTATCTCGGCCATCATCACCTCTGGACTCATCATGCAGCTTCTGACTGGAGCAAATATCGTCGAGGATGGGGACTCCCCCAAGGATCGCGCATTCTTCGGTGAGATTTCTTACAAAATTGATTGCTTTTCTTGGAAGTAAACCATTAAAAATATAAATGTAATATTTTAATTGCAGGAATCATGTCGACTGACTCCGCCGATTCGTTCTACTGGCTTCGAGTCATCATGGTCACCAACAGTGGAACACTGATGGAGCTCGGTATCTCGGCCATCATCACCTCTGGACTCATCATGTAGCTTCTGACTGGAGCAAAGATCATCGAGGATGGGGACTCCCCCAAGGATCGCGCATTCTTCGGTGAGATTTCTTGCAAATTGATTGCTTTTCTTGGAAGTGAGCCATTAAAAATATAAATTTAAATGTTGATAAATATTTCAGGAATCGTGTCGACTGACTGTAAGTGGGACCCTGATGGAGCTCGGTATCTCGCCCATCGTCACCGCTAGTCTCATCATGCAGCTTCTGACTGGAGCCAAGATCATCGAGGATGGGGACTCCCCCAAGGATCGCACCCTCTTCGGTGAGATTTCTTACAAAATTGCTTGGTTTTCTTGGAATTGAGCCAATAAAAATATAAATTAAAATGTTGATATTTCAGGAATCGTGTCGACTGACTGTATGGAGCTCGGTATCTCGCCCATCGTCAGCTCTGGCCTCGTCACGCAACTTCTCGCCGGAGCCTAGACCATCGAGGTCGGTAACTTTCGGGGGCATGCAGTACCGTTTCAAGGAAAAAAATGGGTTGAATCTCTTGATACTTAGTGAATTGTTGATTTTTCACGACGTAAAATAAATAGGATTCGCAATTCTTTTGGCTCCTGCTATAACGCAGTTTCGCGATCGAGTAGTAGGCGATAAAAACAATTCTATTTTTGGGTGTACTAACTTGGTAGCATCTGCATTTCTGTTTCACCTGTGAGTAATCGAGCAGTTAACCTCAGTTAAGCGTCACCCTGGGACGAATGACTACAATCGGGGATTCAGTATAACATCGCGTAAATATCGCTGGTTCGGCTCCCAGCCCCCGGGGGATATGAACTTCAAATCCGTGTTAAACTCTGGGGTGCGGTCCTATATCCGACCCCGTGCTAATCACTGGTAATCGAGGTCAATCGTCGTATCCCGAAAGCTGATCTTTTGAACCAGCTTAATTGATGTTTCCTTGTTGTTATACAAATAAATAGTATGCGCTTCTTTGTCGGGGTTTTTTTTCACTTATAGTACTCACGCGAAAGCATTGTCATCATCTAGTTATTTGCGAAACGTAAAATGTGCCTAGCGCCTGTAAATTCACAATTTTTTCTGTTTGCAGTCTCGCCGTAATGGGATGCGTCAACGTCCTCCCTCCTCTCGCCCTCTCTGCCCTCCGTCCCTCCGATGAGGACATCGGGACGTGGAGACGCGTCCGTCGAAGACGAACGGTAGGGAGGAGAGGTACTGTATCAATTATTGATTTTTTTTAATTTCAATTGTCGCCATTCCAGTCACCCCTCGATGCTATGGGACACGAGCGACGTCTCGCTTCCTTCCCTCGCTCTCTTCCTTCCTCCGATGAGAGGACACCTGCCTGCAAAGGAAGCCCACGCGGCCAACTGGTGACTCGGAAGGGATAGGAGGCACTGTATCAATTTTTGATTTTTTAAATATTAATTTTCGCTCTTGCAGCCTTCTTCCCATAGGACACGAGCGACTTCCCACTTCCTGCCTTCCATCTCTTCCGTGAGGGCATCTCGACGAGAAGAGAAGGACACTCGACAGGGATAAGAGGTACGGTAGGGAATATCGATATATTGATTGTCAGATCTTCCTTTTACAGTTCGTCCAAGACGAGCAAGGGAACGATTCCATTCCCTTCCTTCGAAGGCTTCTTCTTCTTCTCTCGAGGGGGATTCGCCCCCGTCGGTCTTCTGAGAAGGTTCGAGGGACAATTAGAAGTGAAATAGCAACGAATTCTCGCATGCAACATAGCAAGGCTTTTGCGAACTTCGTGTGCCTCGCTGTTTCAACGCGTTGTAAAAGTGAAGAAAATTAGAGCTACATTGATTTTAATTTTAATCCATGATATTTCTAGAACATAGCGGCTGAATATCGTCCTAAAAGATGCTTGGTGAATTGTTGCTTCGACGCCAAATACTGAACATAAAATGTTTTGTTTGTTTGGCTCACTAGATAACGCTGTTTAGCGATTGCGTAGTAAACTATAATTTCATGCGTGTGTACTAGCTCGGTTACCTCTGAATTTCTGTTTCACAAGCAAGCGATTAAGGCCGTTCACAGTGTCTCGGAACCTGATGTTTTGAAACTACTTGATCGGTGTTTCGTCGCTTAAAAATAAATAGTGTGCACTTCTTTATCGGTTTAGCTCCTTTTTTTATTTCATGCGTCTAGTTCCCGCCATAATTATGTTTCGTTATCGAGGTATAAGCAAAGTCGTAGTTCATTTTTGATCATAGCCGAATCAATGTTTTGCATTCATGTTTTGTGAACGGATCCACATTTCATTTTGCAACTGCAGTCTGGATTCACAATCATGTAAAGTTAACACTCCTTTTTATTTTGTCTGGTGAATCACTGTTTCCCTATCCCATGATATGCGACTGAAATTTCGGTATTTTAGTCGGTATATTTTAGTCCCAAGCGTTCGAGTTTGCTGCTGAGTTGGTGTGGCGATCTTATGTATCCTCATTTCAACCACGTCTTCCCATATTTGTAATAATCGGCGCTCGCGAAAGTTCCGTGATTATCGATTGAATACCTGCACTTCAGACCGGTTCCCTTCTCCGGCTCTCGACCCTACATGGCCTACCCGGTCGACCCCTCATTCGGCACACGCGGCAACTACTCCACAGGACGCACAGCAGTCGAGGTGAGCCGACGTTTCCTAATCCTCATCTTGTCAAAATATGACTGTCGACGTTTCCCACCAATCTCACAGCGCCGTTCTTTCAGGCATTCCGCCAAGGCTCATTCACCACGCCCACCAACATGTACCACGTGAACGGACGACACCAGGAGCCCCGGTGAGTTGCGAGTGTGCACAATAGTGTGCCGAGTAGGATATGTCGCCCTAACACCACTTTTCCAGCTCGTTCTGGGAAAAGATGACGATGCGCGCCGACTCGATCCGGGACGCGTTGGGTGACAAGTGCTGCCGCTGCTTGCACCACGTGAGTAAGGGCCTGGCTCGTGGTGCGCCGCGCACCTCGGTGAGGTCGACGTTTGTGTGTTGAGTGCGTGATGAGGACGACGTTTCTCAGATGCCGACGCTGGTGCTCATCATCGGCATTCTACTGTTGATCGGGCTGCCTGCCCCACGACTCGCGCTGCGACGGCGTCCAGACTGCCGCAACGGTGACGACGAGCAGGAATGCAAGGAGTGCACCAAGGGAGCCAAGGTGAGTGGTGTGCGGTGTGTGGTGCAGTCGGAAACGTCGCCTGCCGAAATTTCGACAGAACCAGGCAAAGTAGTAAACGTCGCCCTGCTTGCAGATGTGCGCGGTGACGGGTCGATGCATCTCGCGCGAGGGGGGAGTACGGTAGTTGGGGGAAATTGATTTTTGCTACCTGAAGAGGGATATACAGTTCTGTTATCATTGGCGGTAAAGGTTGCTGACTCTGTGGTTTCGGTATCCTAACCCGGCGATTCTATGCTTTTTCCACAAGTTTCTTCGTAGTGAACTACAGAGATCTTCATTGATCTTCTGATCTAAAGAGGTTGCGAGTTATAGCAATCGTTTAAAATGGTTGCAACCCGATTTGTTGTCGCTAATACTCCAATCGGTGAAACCGTAACCCCCACTCCTTCCCTTCAGGACTGTGAGTGCAAGGGCTGCTCGGGCTCGTTGGTGGCGCTGTGCAGCAACGGCCGCTGTCTGGAGCGACGACGCGTGTGCGACGGCACCATCGACTGCGAGGTATGACAACCGGCAGAACGGAGCACACGCAATGCAAAATTTGACACGGATGCGTGTGGTGTAGTGAGAAACGTCGACTACCGTAAACACACTATCTCCAGGGCGGCGATGACGAGCAGAACTGCCCGGGCACGTGCCGTGCCCCCTCGGTGAAGACGATCAAGTGTGCCGACGGCAGACAGTGAGTGGTGTAGTGCGACGTTTACCAAACGTCGTCCAGCCACACTACATTCAAAATATTGGTGTGGCTGGGCGATGATTCACAGGCCTCACGGCAGAGAGGCCTCACGCAATGCAATCGATTACAGCTATCCGGAGCTCTCGTGCCCCGTGTGCGACGCCAAGCTCGCCTTCAGATGCGCTGACGGTGTCTGCCTCAACAAGATGAAGGTGCGTCAGATCAGATCAGATCCCCGCCCGCCGTCAGATCCACCCACACCAAGGGGGTTAAGAAATGTTGGAAGTGGTGAAAACTACAGTAATGAAATCCCCTACCACGTGCACACAACACGGGCGGTATAGCCTCACGCATAGGTCGCCGAACGCTGAATTGGCTTGGGATGGCAGAGCCCGCCCTAGCGAGGAAATTGCCTAACACCTTTACTTTACCTTACTATTAAAACAATTGGTAAACGTCGCCCTTGCTGCAGGCACGCCCGATCACGTCGACGGCGCTTCCCGCCCAACTTCTCTTCGGCTTCGCGTGCACATCGCAGCCGGTGAGTAGTACGGTGTGGGATTACGGTATTGATCTCACTCCTACCGTACCCTCGGCGTTCCCGTACCCTTGCAGTCGCTGGTCATCTCTACGTCGGCACGCTGCGACGGCAAGGCTGACTGCCCGGACGCATCGGACGAGGCCAACTGCAGAGGTAAAAGATGGAAAAATCATGTGGACACTTCGAGCGCGTCAGCACCACCAGTGTGTCAACAAATCCGGTGTTTGCAGAAGGCTAGACGCCGTTCGCCGTACAGTAAACGATTAAATTCAATTCCATGTAGGCTATTTTAATGCTAGCTGTATTTTTTTGCATTCGATTAGAAATTTATTGACCACTAAATGTTGATAACTCTTTAGGTCGCTGTTTCACGATCGAGCAATAGGCGATAAAAAATACTGTTACTTTGGAATATGGATGCCTGGTCAATTACCCAATGAATTGACTTCGCGGCCGCTCACTCCCTCGGAAAATAAGGAAAAAAGTCAATTAATTGGTCAACCCAATTAATTGGTATGAGGCCGGTTGCGTAAGAATCGAACAATGTGCCATAGCGAATGGTACACCATTTTTTCGGAAATTTTGCAGTAATATGTTCTTGATGATGCTGAATCTCGTGGGCAACTTCATTTCATGCAAACTCGAAGGGTAGTGCCAGGCTGCAACACGGCTATAATCCCACTTAAATGACATTTCAGACAATAATTCAAGACGCAATACACCGAATGACTTGAATTTTTAATGTGGGCCTATTGGAATGTGTAGAATGCAGCTGGTTAAAAATCAGAAAATTTAGTGATAAGATAAGGATAATAAAATTGCTTATTTAAATACTAGGCAAAAGGGACATTCAAAAATCATACTGGCAGATGCGCCTTGCTCAGGGGATCATTTTTCATACCCAGGGTTAGTGGAAAAAGCTAGACATATTTTTGCTATCTTTGATTTTGTCTCTCACTTATCACTCACTACACCGCGAACTTTGCACGGAGAGTGAGGAATGGGAATGAGTTTCAATGCAGATTGGGGGAGGGGGAGGATTAATTCGCGTTTTTCATTGAATCTCACTCTCATTCCTCACTCTCCGTGCAAAGTTCGCGGTGTAGTGAGTGATAAGTGAGAGACAAAATCAAACAAAGCAAAAATATGTCTAGCTTTTTCCCCCAACCCTGGGTATGAAAAATGATCCCCTGAGCAAGGCGCATCTGTCAGTATGATTTTTGAATGTCCCTTTTGCCTAGTATTTAAATAAGCAATTTTATTATCCTTATCTTATCACTAAATTTTCTGAATTTTAACCAGCTGCATTCTACACATTCCAATAGGCCCACATTAAAAATTCAAGTCATTCGGTGTATTGCGTCTTGAATTATTGTCTGAAATGTCATTTAAGTGGGATTATAGCCGTGTTGCAGCCTGGCACTACCCTTCGAGTTTGCACGAAATGAAGTTGCCCACGAGATTCAGCATCATCAAGAACATATTACTGCAAAATTTCCGAAAAAAATGGTGTGCCAACGTTTGTTCGACTCTTAGGCAACCGGCCTCATATTGACTAAAATTATTGGGTATTGAATTAACATCACTACTTTGGAACCTTCAGAATCGTTGTTTCATCTCGTTATAATCTTTTAAAACGCAATACAATACATTGTGCTTCCTTTCCGTGATGTGATTTTTAGTTCTGTTTTTTTTTAACCCTTTCCTTGTTTGCTTGCATTTAGGACTAGGAAACCATTGTCCCAACCATTAATTGTCAACCGTAACCTCAACTACTACGTAAATATAACCCCAACCACTAGGTGGGACATTTTTTTCTGCCTTTCCCTGTGGTGTACATACCGTACTGCGGTCCCAGTGGTTTTGGTTTTCTGCCCTTTCCTTTCCCATGGTGAGCCTACCGTATCCCCTTACCATGGTGTGGTCTTATTTCTGCTATTTCCCATGGTGTGCTTACCGTATCCCCGTCTCTTGTTGGCCGTGGTGTGGTTTTAGTTTCTGTAGATTCTGCATTTATGTTTAGTTTCTAAAAGATCGATAGATGACAGGATTACGGTATCTAAATTCATCCTTTGCAGACCTTCCTCGCCACTCTTCCGTCCCCTGCGAAGGAAATGCAGTCCGCACGGATGCAACGTCGAAGAGGAGCGACTTCAAAGTAAGTACAAATATTTTACAACTTCTTAATCGCATTATTTCAGTGGCATTTTTCAATAGGGCGGCCGAAGGCTATGCCCAAATTTTGAATTGTGTCACTGAAATTTTTAAACGAAGAATATTGATTGGTCTGCAGGATTACGGTATCTAAATTCATCCTTTGCAGAGCTTCCTCGCCACTCTTCCGTCC
>LS488360.1:4654-15450 GCA_900490705.1 Pristionchus arcanus | reverse complement strand
CCCTTTACCGTGGTGAGCCTACCGTACCGCGATCCCAGTGGTGTGGTTATATCTGTTTGTCCTTTCCTTTCCCATGGTGTGCCTTCTGTACCGCCGACCCAGTGGTGTGGTTTTAATTGTCTACCCTTTACCGTGGTGAGCCTACCGTACCGCGATCCCAGTGGTGTGGTTTTAGTTTTCTACCCTTTCCCTAGGTGTGCCTACGGTATCCCGTCTATGAACGTGGTGTGGTTTTTAGTTTCTACTCATTCCAATGGTGTACCTACCGTATCCCCGTCACCGTGGTGTGCCTACCGTATCCCCGGGCACACTGGTGTGTTCTTGTTTTCTGCTCATTCCAATGGTGAGCCTACCGTACCCCCGTTTTATCGTGGTGTGGTTTTAGTTTTCTGCCCTTTCACGTGGTGTGCCTTCCGTATCCCCGTTTCTTGACTGCCGTGGTGCTTTAGTGTCCTGCCCTTTCATTTCCCTTTCAGTAACAATTTTCGGCACTTCTTTGCTTTAGTGCCCATAGACCACTCTAGCTTATGGGTAACGAAAAATGAGAAAGCGAGTGCGCGAGGAAGTAGATAGCTCTCTAGCTATGGGTACTAAAGTAAAGAAGTGCCCAATTAGCACTCAATAAGAATTTTGTCATTATTTTTTGTCTCATTATTATCAATTGATTACAGGATTACGGTATCTAAATTGATGCTTTGCAGAGACTACTCGTCGCTCTTCCATCCTCTGTGAAAGAGATGCAGCCCCGCTCGGACGACACGTCGAAGAAAAATGATTGAAAAGTGAGTATAAATATTTTTAATCACAGCATTTCAGTGGCATTTTTTCATAGGGCGTCCGAAGGCTATGCCCAAATTTTGAATTGTGCCACTGAAATTTTTAAATGAAGAATATTGATTGGTCTGCAGGATTACGGTATCTAAATTCATCCTTTGCAGACCTTCCTCGCCACTCTTCCGTCCTCTGCGAAGGAAATGCAGCCCCGCACGGATGCAACGTCGAAGAGGAGCGACTTCAAAGTAAGTACAAATGTTTTACAACTTCTTAATCCCATTATTTCAGTGGCATTTTTCAATAGGGCGGCCGAAGGCTATGCCCAAATTTTGAATTGTGCCACTGAAATTTTTAAATGTAGATTACACAATTTCAGTGGCATTTTTCAATAGGGCGGCCGAAGGCTATGCCCAAATTTTGAATTGTGCCACTGAAATTTTTATTGATTGGTCTGTAGGATTACGGTATCTAAATTCATCCTTTGCAGAGCTTCCTCGTCACTCTTCAATCCCCTGCGATAGAAGTGCAGCCCCGCCCGGGCGACACGTCGAAGAGAATTGTTTGGAATATATCCGAATTATTGCTCGCCGAATTATTGAATTATTGTATTGCTCTCCCACTGCTAAAGATGTTTGAACGGGGGTGTGTACATAGTATGGAATGAGGGAGACTGATAATCGATTGTTAGTCCCTTTCCAAATTCCTAATCACAGGAAGTAATCACAGGACTATGAGGGGACTTTGGATTGATCTTTGTGGTGTGCCTACCGTATCCCCATCGTCCCATCCCCGTCTCTGAATTTTCTGCCCTTCCGCGTGGTGTGCCTACCGTATTCCCGTCCCTCTACGCAGTAGACTTCGCTACTAGTAGCTGCTAGTAGACCCCATCGACTTCGAGTCATCCGTGATTCGAATACTTGATGGCACTACTAGTCGGGGAGAATTGCAGAACCACAGCCTACTCCTAAATAGCCCCGTGAAAAGGAAAATTTTATTTTTTTACTTCGACTTTACTTCCCACTAGTGCTTAATCCACTAGTGCCTAATCCAAAAACACAGGAGGGGCTTGGCCGGCTATGAGGGGAGGGGGGGGGGTAACGACCTGCAATTTATTGATTATTATTTTAGCGCCAATAACTACCGTAATCAGAGGTCTAAAATCGAAATTAGAAAAAAACAAGAACTTGTATTTTTAAGTCGGCTCGAAAGAAGGCGATGTGGAGAGGAGCGTTGGGCGGAGGGAAGACTGCATTAGGGAGGAGGCGGAAGGACTGAGGGAGTCGCTGATTAATTACAGTGGGAGGAGGGAAGACGTCAGAGACGAACTGCAATATCAATCGTATAAAGTAAAAAGCCGCGGGCTCTTCCAGGTTGGAGCCCCCGTTCCTTCAACGTACTCTGCTATGAAGTCGCCCAAGATTACGTTGATGACGTCATCGACCGGAAGCGAGCGGGCGCCCTGTCACTGCATCTGCAATGTATCGATTAGATGTGCACAATGAACCCCTTGCTGCATCCCTAGATTGCACAATACGGGTCGCCGTTTCTTCATTGCTTTCACTTACATATGTTAGTGTGTGAGATGACGACCCGTATTGCGCACTCTAGTATCCCCGACTCACCTTGTGCATAACGGCGTTGAAAGCAGCAAACGACCGGAGATAGTGAAGGAAGGAAGGAGAAGGAAGAGGGGAAGTCAAGAAAGGGCTGTGGATGGGGATGGAGAATAGGGGAACTGAAGACTGACTGACGAATACTGCAGACTGGGGAACAGGAGAGGGAGAGGGCTACAGCTAAAGACTGAGAACCACGTGAATGGAGGGAGGGCCAACCACCTACCACGGAAGCTAGTCTTCCTTCTCATCCACTGCATCAGTCATTCGTATTCGTATAGATCGATTGACCTGACGAGTGGACGGGAAAGTAGGCAGACTAGAGCGTGGTTGAATGGAGGAGGAGGGGGGGATTTTGAAGTTGTGGAACACAAGGAGGAGGGAAGGGAGGAAGGGGAGGGAGGAATGGCTGAGAGAACGGGGGTAGGAAGGTGTGGAAGGGAAGAGGGGGTGGGGCAGGGGAATGGAGGGAAGGGAAGGCAGAGGAAGGAGGATACGGAGGTGGGTAGTGAGGAGAGCCCGGGAGGGAAGGGAAGGGAAGGGAAGGGGGGTGCAGGGGCAAGGAGCAAGCATACGTGCGCAGAGGGAAGGGACGAGGGAAAAGACTCCCCAGCGGCAGTAGATCAGTGGTCGGACCCAACGAGGGAAGTGATCACCAGTCAATCGATCGCCTTGCAGTTTGTATCTAGTTTGATCCCGCAAAACGCCCGCCATATTAGGCGGGTGCCCTCACGCAGTTTTTGATCGCAGGGGATGAGGCTCCCCTACAGGCCAATTTGGAGACTAAGACGGGCACCGGGCAGATACCCGGGCCGTCCGTCAAGGCAGTGGGCGGGCGCCACTTTGCCTCCGGGACCGGCCTCGGATCGACCCCGGCGACGGCCGGCCCGACTAGCAGACCGACCATCTATGGGGCGGCGCCAACAGCCCCTGCCCAGCGGACGCAGCGAGGCTGCGCCCTCTGCGAGTGACTAGAGGCTAGTAGCAGCAACCTCCCGACGATGACGTTGAATCGACGACTGGAATGGAATAATATTATTTCAATCTTTATTACAACAAATCAAAATTCCCCACTCAGAATGACGAATAAGCACGGTAAACTAGATCCGAATTCACCGAGAGGATTCGTCCACCACAAAATATCTCAATAAAAACACCGCAATCCGCATCTATCGTACCCCGTTCACTCAGGTTTCGTCACTCCATTTCACGTGCTCTCTAGCCGATCAAAAAATATATATAAGAAAACGCGAGAGGGCATGCGAAAAGGACGGTGGAGAGTAAAGTGGAGAGACTGCTCCCTTCCTCGCTCACCTTCCTTTCACTTGCTGCAGCTGCTCGCCGCGGCGCCCTCGATGAAGTGGAGGAAGGACGGAGGAGAAGGAGGATGGAGGACATCGAAGAAGGGCGCGGGGCGAGCCTCGCGGCTGGCGCCTGAACTAGAAACGATTAGCTCTTGAATGTTCAATAAATACTATGGCGCTTGGTGCTACACAAAAGCACCAGGTTGGATGCCAAGATGAGCGCCATTTTACGCAGCACGAATATTCAGAAATGTTCGCAAATTGTTTGTCTTTTTCGAACCACCCGACACGGTGCTCTCATGCTTCATCACTACGCCTTAAAGAAACTTCGCCAGGCGAACCCAAGCATAAATTGAATCATGAAGGACACAATAGCACCAGGTCGGATGGACGGTACTTCAGATAACGCAAGGGCGAAGTATCGGATCATCCGACCCGGTGCTTAGACGTTTCACTACTTTACCTTGAAGAGACGCCGCCGCACGTGCCCAAGTTGCGCCGTTGGTGGAGGGGCGGCGCGAGAGGGCGAGCCTACAATGGGTGCAATTGGTGAGGAAATGGACGCGAATAGAGCGAAAAGGGGTTGAGAGGCGCAACGACGCAACGAGGCGCAAGGAGGACAAGAAGAGGAGGAAAGAAGGATTCTGGAAGGATCGAAGAGAGAGAGAGAGCGATTTAGATGGAAAACGGCGGCAAATGGACACTAAGTTGTCTTGCGTCCCCGCGAAACGTGGCGCGCCCCACCTCTCTCTGTTTCCAATAGCTGCGAAATGAAACTCAAAAGTCACACGGTCGAACTCGAACGGAGCTACGCAAAACGGAACTGGTGACAGGGAAAGTAACGTCAAAACGGGAATTCCGCCGCGCACTCTTTCTCACACGGCAACAGGGTCGTTCTTTCGACCTAACGCGCTCAAACGGTGATTTGAAGTGATCAAACGAGGGTGGACACGCGCAACAAAACAGAACAAAGTGACTACGGTTCTATCAGATTCTAACAATCGACGCGCTAAAGTGGACGGGAATAAAACGGACTGGAGGGTAACTATGGAATTGGGGGTAGCATACAACGTTGATAAACGACAAACAACGATAGGTTAACGGAAGTAAACATCAAGAGGGATGGGGCATGCGTCAGTGTCACAGATGATTACAAATGGGAGACTGGAGGAAGAAGGGAAGGGAAGCGCCGATCAATCGATTGACTGGGGAGACTAAGGGACGAGAGAGGCACTCGACTGACCGGTGATCTACCGATAAACAAGGCGAGATCAAAGGTTCAGAGGAGAGGGGAAAATTCGAATCAATTTCACGAAGACCCCAAGGGTAAACAAAAATTGGCGCCTCAGAGGTAGTGACAAAAGTTGAGTCGCTCATGGAGATAGCGTCCCAGAGTATGCATCACAGGCAGAAGAGAGCTCTCGTCGCCTCTCTTCCAGAGCGGGCGCGCGCTATTCACGACGGGTTAGAGACAAGGGCAAATCTCACTCACTCGCCCCGCCCCCTTCGCGCGCTCTCCCTCGCCTCTCGATCGCTCGCTTTGCGATGTGATCGCACGCTCTTTTCTCGCTTATTTCGATTCTAGTCGCCACGAAAGGAATCAATACTGAATGAAGCCGTCGTAATCCGCCGCTACCGTAATCAGCAAATGATCGATAGGCAGCTTCTCTACCGTAATCTCTCCTTCAATCTACTCTCTAAATAAGATCCTGCCGGTAAATGGACCGCATTCTGGCACTTTTCCTTATTTTCCGTGACTAAAAATTGCTTTATCCGTTCAATATCATTGAGAAAACGTTGATGGCTACTATCGAAGGGCTTTGTCATTCCAAAATCACACTAATTTCATGGTAACAATCCGATGCTCAAAAAGGAAAATGCGTAGAATAATTTCATAAATATCGATCCGAAATCAGCCAAAAACGACTATTGTCTATAATATCACATTTGTCTATAAAACTCACGCTTGGAAACGGGAGGGAAAAGAGGGAGCAAAACGTGCTCATTACACAAACACAGATCACAACCTACGATGAGGCTCAGTGAGAGGAGGAGGGTGATATGGGGGCGGGGCTTGGGGAAAAGGGGCGTGGCCTATCTGAAAGTGGGCGGAGCTTAGTGGGGACGCTTCTTCTGCATCATAACAAGCGCCTCTTCTGCTCTTCGCACAGCGGACGGAATGAGGTTGTCAGTTCGCGATCGATAGGAACCGAGGAGATTCGGGCAGTGATCACGACCGTTCGAGATGTCGTTCATCTGAAGAAATAGAGAGATCAAAGGTCAAGATCAAATCAATAGACTACGTAATAGTAGCCTTTCTTAATATTTTTAGAGATACGATCGTTGATCCAATTGTCTCGTTATGAACGTCATAATAGTAAAAGAGCATCGTGAAACACAAATGCGCAAGATGGGCGTCCTAACGTTCTACAATTGTTTAATCGGAAAAGGGGAAGGCAGGATAAGCGATAAATGGCGTTTTCGTTGCCTTTGTTTTGTTCTACCTATGATCAAAGCTCCCAGCTTTCGAAGGAATATCACAAAGTCGTGAAACACGAAAAGAGAAGCAAGGTTGCGCACAATTTCTAAGAAAACATTCAAGAGGTCGATACAACTATTATTTTTTTAGATCTACATAGGAGAATGCGAATGGTTTGGCATCCAAGCCGAAGGAATAAGAAAAACCAGTGAAACACAAATGAACAACTTTGCAATAATGAGTAAAGATTGCGACTAGGATCCATCGAAAAATGGCGATTGGTAACTGATAGGGTTGGCAATTTGTGTCCATTCCGTGGTCTGAGAATATCATTGTCCTAGATCGATTCGGACAGAGCTGTGTCTCAGACCACACGTGGTCCGAAATTCTCGGACCACAATTGTCTGAGACCACATGTGGTCTGAACTTTAAAGACGTCAGAAAAGTGTCGTTTTTTCGGCAGAATTTTGTTTCTCATGATGTAACTAGCTTATTAACGGGTCTTACATACTCAGATGATGTAAATAAATCGATAGTTTAAAGAGCTCTACATTACGGTATCAAACGCACAAATTTATCTTCCAGAAATGTTAGGAAACTCCGCTCACATACTTTCAGAGCTGAGCTCAACTTTCAAACCCAAAAAATCATCACAGAAAAGAGATACTGTGATAAGTCCGCATCATTGATAGTGCACTGGCAGCGTGAAGGATGATCAAATAGTCTTATAAATATTATTTGCAAGTTTTCAGTCTAATAATTTACAATTTTCAAACACTTTTGACCTTCAAACCAACTCAGTCCTCGATACCTTCCTACCGTAATCCCTCCCCTACCGTACCACAGATGATCTCCTTGATGCTCATCCCATTAACTACCGTACCCCCTCATACACTATAAACTCAGTCCTCGATACCTTCCTACCGTAATCCCTCCCCTACCGTACCACAGATGATCTCCTTGATGCTCATCCCATTAACTACCGTACCCCCTCATACACTATAAACTCAGTCCTCGATACCTTCCTACCGTAATCCCTCCCCTACCGTACCACAGATGATCTCCTTGATGCTCATCCCATTAACTACCGTACCCCCTCATACACTATAAACTCAGTCCTCGATACCTTCCTACCGTAATCCCTCCCCTACCGTACCACAGATGATCTCCTTGATGCTCATCCCATTAACTACCGTACCCCCTCATACACTATAAACTCAGTCCTCGATACCTTCCTACCGTAATCCCTCCCCTACCGTACCACAGATGATCTCCTTGATGCTCATCCCATTAACTACCGTACCCCCTCATACACTATAAACTCAGTCCTCGATACCTTCCTACCGTAATCCCTCCCCTACCGTACCACAGATGATCTCCTTGATGCTCATCCCATTAACTACCGTACCCCCTCATACACTATAAACTCAGTCCTCGATACCTTCCTACCGTAATCCCTCCCCTACCGTACCACAGATGATCTCCTTGATGCTCATCCCATTAACTACCGTACCCCCTCATACACTATAAACTCAGTCCTCGATACCTTCCTACCGTAATCCCTCCCCTACCGTACCACAGATGATCTCCTTGATGCTCATCCCATTAACTACCGTACCCCCTCATACACTATAAACTCAGTCCTCGATACCTTCCTACCGTAATCCCTCCCCTACCGTACCACAGATGATCTCCTTGATGCTCATCCCATTAACTACCGTACCCCCTCATACACTATAAACTCAGTCCTCGATACCTTCCTACCGTAATCCCTCCCCTACCGTACCACAGATGATCTCCTTGATGCTCATCCCATTAACTACCGTACCCCCTCATACACTATAAACTCAGTCCTCGATACCTTCCTACCGTAATCCCTCCCCTACCGTACCACAGATGATCTCCTTGATGCTCATCCCATTAACTACCGTACCCCCTCATACACTATAAACTCAGTCCTCGATACCTTCCTACCGTAATCCCTCCCCTACCGTACCACAGATGATCTCCTTGATGCTCATCCCATTAACTACCGTACCCCCTCATACACTATAAACTCAGTCCTCGATACCTTCCTACCGTAATCCCTCCCCTACCGTACCACAGATGATCTCCTTGATGCTCATCCCATTAACTACCGTACCCCCTCATACACTATAAACTCAGTCCTCGATACCTTCCTACCGTAATCCCTCCCCTACCGTACCACAGATGATCTCCTTGATGCTCATCCCATTAACTACCGTACCCCCTCATACACTATAAACTCAGTCCTCGATACCTTCCTACCGTAATCCCTCCCCTACCGTACCACAGATGATCTCCTTGATGCTCATCCCATTAACTACCGTACCCCCTCATACACTATAAACTCAGTCCTCGATACCTTCCTACCGTAATCCCTCCCCTACCGTACCACAGATGATCTCCTTGATGCTCATCCCATTAACTACCGTACCCCCTCATACACTATAAACTCAGTCCTCGATACCTTCCTACCGTAATCCCTCCCCTACCGTACCACAGATGATCTCCTTGATGCTCATCCCATTAACTACCGTACCCCCTCATACACTATAAACTCAGTCCTCGATACCTTCCTACCGTAATCCCTCCCCTACCGTACCACAGATGATCTCCTTGATGCTCATCCCATTAACTACCGTACCCCCTCATACACTATAAACTCAGTCCTCGATACCTTCCTACCGTAATCCCTCCCCTACCGTACCACAGATGATCTCCTTGATGCTCATCCCATTAACTACCGTACCCCCTCATACACTATAAACTCAGTCCTCGATACCTTCCTACCGTAATCCCTCCCCTACCGTACCACAGATGATCTCCTTGATGCTCATCCCATTAACTACCGTACCCCCTCATACACTATAAACTCAGTCCTCGATACCTTCCTACCGTAATCCCTCCCCTACCGTACCACAGATGATCTCCTTGATGCTCATCCCATTAACTACCGTACCCCCTCATACACTATAAACTCAGTCCTCGATACCTTCCTACCGTAATCCCTCCCCTACCGTACCACAGATGATCTCCTTGATGCTCATCCCATTAACTACCGTACCCCCTCATACACTATAAACTCAGTCCTCGATACCTTCCTACCGTAATCCCTCCCCTACCGTACCACAGATGATCTCCTTGATGCTCATCTCCGCAATATCTCCGTTGCTCTCGCCGTCGCACTGGCCGATGCCGCCCTCGGGCGAGGATTTGCACGTGGAAAGACCCTGATTGAGTGAAATATTAATTAGGTTGGAGGGCGGTAGGAGTAGAGTATCGATAGAGTGTAGGTGAGAGACCCTGCGGCGAAGTATTGATTAGTATTGATTAGGGAGAGGTAAGATCGAGGGAGACGTTTGGGAGGAGGGGGTGGTACTGTAGGAATAGAAGAAAGGAGAGAAGATTGAGGAAGGATAAAGTCAAAGGAATTGTCAAATTGGTTTTGAATACAGATAGCAAGCAAGGAATCAATGGTTCGAAAAATATAGGTGCTCAAGTGCATCTGCTGAAACATAAAATGAAGGGGTTCTCTACAGCAGAATCTGCGCTATTCTACTTTGCCCGGTGCAGGTGCAACTAAGTGATAGACCGACTACCATAATCGAGTTTGTGTGTGTGTGTCTACCGTACTACCGTGCTAATGCACACCAACCACACCACATCACAACATCGACATTTACGTTTTGCAGTGCCACGCACGCAGGCGACAGCTCGGTCGACTAAACAACAAAGGGGTCAGAAATCGATAACGGCTACCGTATACTGCAGACTTACAGTAATCCTACAATATGCCTGATCGGCCTACTGGCTACACAGTTACAGACGGCTACACTACATCACTGCTCAATTACCTACTGTACGTCTACCGTAATCCTACCGTACCTTTCTGAAGTGGAACTTCTGGTTGAGAACGGCGTCTCTCTTCTGCGCCCGCTTCATGTTCTCGTTCACCTGCGAAATCGATTTATTTGCATTTTATGTAGTTCTGATTTTTACAACTGGTCACAAATAGAGTTCTCTTATTGGAAAATTTTCCGGATTTCCAATAAGCCGAACAAGGGGATTAACCGCACTCGCGACGAGAGAGTGTGAAGAATGAGGATACTATTGGAAATCCATTAGTGTTATTGGAAAATCATTTTCCAATAAGAGAACTCTAGTCACAAATCGTATTCAACGTTCCTATAATAACTAGTGGTATTGCTAATAACAATGAGTCCAGTCGTAGCACTTCTAGAAAAACAACTTCTCACTCCAAGTTTCACTGGCTCTATCTATGGATTGAATAAGTGACCGGCAGTAATATCGTTTCGGCCGAAGGTGGAAAAAATATCTGAGCAATTGCGGCCTGCCCACAACGCGTGTCACCCTCGCTATTCAGTCAATCAGTTCACGTGCTTAGTTAATTGAGATCCATTTTTACTACGTAATACTTTTAAATATACTACTTTTCCCACATAATCTTGAGCATGCTTTACTACCTAATCATCTTGTTCTACAGTAACCCATTTATATTTAGACACCATACCATGGTGATCGGCAGAAGATAAGTCATTCGGAACGAGATGATCACTCACTAAGGCACCCCTAATACCGTAT
>LS488359.1:0-18399 GCA_900490705.1 Pristionchus arcanus | reverse complement strand
CGCGGTTTCGTAGCCTCTTCGTCTGGGCACGATTACGATGGTGTCGGGTGCAGCGGAGAGGGCTGCAATGGGGTTATTTGTTGAAACCTGGTTACCAGGTTTCAACAAATAAGTTACCTGGTACCGATGAATTGACAATTATTCCTTGTATCGAATTTGTTATTACTCTCACGTCTAAACTCAAGATTACATCATCGATGAACATTGTGAATTTCAGTCATTCGTGAAACCAATCTGGTTGTCGTATGAGCGCAAAATTAAGCGAGTTGTGGAAAAAAATTTTTTTCGAAATAAAAACACTTACCCACATTCTGGCCGTTCCCCTGCAGCTCCGTGTACGGATTCTGACGGACGTACCCTGAAATCAGGGATCTTTTTTTAGTTCGATATATTTCAGATGCTCTTACAATACCCGTTAGACACAGTTAGAAAACATGATTTTAGCTATACTGGCATTTCAGAACGATTATTGAGCGGATAGTATAGTAAGGTTATCGAGGTGCGCACCTTCGGGCTCTTTGTAGGTCGGTTCGAGCGGAGGCAGGATCGCCTCTGGCTCAACATATCCCGACTGTGATGGCTGGGCATAAGAGGAGGGAGGGGAGATCTCTCGCTTCACGGAATCGGAAGGGGAGAAGAAGATTCTGTATTAGGAAAGTGGTCGTAAGGGTGATCTCATGATAGATACTTTTCTGCACGCTCTAACAATATTTATGACCGTTTATCAATAGTAAAAACGCAAAATGGAAATGAATTTTTTGCATTTCCGATATTGCTACTGTCAACCAAATACAGATAAGGGAGGAAATGGATAATTTTTAAAAGATAACCTGTTAATGAGATTGTCGAGGCTCTCGTTCTCCTTCACAGTGTATGCGACGATCTGAGCAGGAAATATTTCAGCATTTTTTACCTCTAAGATTAACCACCCAATTTTATATTTAGTATGATTATTCAACGAATAGAAATCAATTTCACGATTGACAACCACCCTTTGTAAACGTCGTGAAACATATTCAGATAAACATTGGGCGAAGAAAAAAATGTGTTGATTTAAAAAAAAATCCGATAGAGCACTGCAAAGTGAGAGAAAAAGGAAGCTCTCACCTCCGGTTGACTCTGCTGGTGCACGCTGCCGTCGGGAAGGACGACCGAGACGGGCTGAAATCAATTGTATTTATTCAATTTGTTGCTCTGATTCCAAAAAAACACAGAAATATTGTTTTTTATCGAGCATATCAGCTGTCTATACTGTGTCTGTCTCTCGAATCAGTCCCATCATTAGAACAACCTTGACGAGCGGAGGCGAACCAGAGGGAGAGTCGATGATGTACGTTGCGCCTATAACGAATATCATCCAAAGCGTATAGTTTTCATGTGTGTCATGTGCAAGCTTTCATATGCAGCATACAGTTGCGTCATGAATGCGAAATAAAAGGCCATAAAAGTGAAAATCACTCACCAGGCGGAACGACCAGCGGTTGCTGTCCCCCGACCAGCAACGGAAGAATGAGAAGATGGAGGAGTGGGCCGAGGGAGCCCATGAGGGCCGAGGAAGGGAGGAGGAGGCTGATGCCTGGGAACGGTGAATAAAATGAGAACATTTAAATGAAGAATCGACGGGAAGAATTCAAGAAATGATGAGGGGAGCTGTGTGCAATTTTAGGAATTGTGGGGCGCGGTTCAGTTTCATGCATCGTAAGATCAACCGGGAAAGAAGCTGCACGTTCACAGGTAAAATTATTCAATTCGCAATTAGTTCTTTTTTTTAACTTTTTAAAAAATGTTCAGCACGGTTGATTCGTTCAGATTCGCCAGTAAATCAACAACTCCTGAAACTCATCCGAAAGTTCGAAACTCAAAGAATGGCAGGAAATAGAAAGTGTTCGTCCAAAGACAAACCTAGGCTCTAGTCAGACCTTGGCGAAATAAAGAAACGCGGAACTGCTCGGACCTGTGATGACTGCCCTTTCCTAATGGGAGTGCTTGCGTGGGCGAATCAGCCTAACGCTTGCCACGCAGATTCAAACCAAATGCATCGAGCCTTTGCCTATAGGTGAGATGTTGCATGTAATGAAATATCACGCGGAAAAAGTTACACGCATGTGAGGAAGCTTATCGATTCCCCGCAATGTTGCAAGGTCAGCATTTAATGTTTATTATTTTTAAAAGTTGAATTCAAAATCAAACTGATTGGCGCAGATTCATCAGCAAACGAACAACTCTTGAAACTCATCCGAACCTCGAAATCAAAACACCATCGCGAAATGGAAAGTACTCGCTCGGGTTAGAAAATCATGTAGAAAAGGTTGAATGGCTGAGAGATAACGCACTGATAGGAGAGAACCCAAGGAAGAACGATAGGCAAGGATGCGGTGTGGAGGTCACTGCTCTCCAAATTCCACCCGCTCTCTCGGTGGTTAGAACGAGCGAGAGAGCAGGCGAATTGGAGAGAGTCAGAGAAGTAGAAAGTGGAAAGAACTCGTCCCCGTGCCAAGAACCATGCAGGATGACCTTTCCCTTTCATAATGAGAAGAGGAGATGAGGCTATAATCGTGAACGGAGCGTTGATTGGGGTTTCACTTTCCGGGTTATTTGAAGCCTCCAGAACAGTTCCAATTCGACCAGATCTTATTAATGCGCAATGCGCAGATTTGCATCCCCACACCTGAATAATGTACTGATGCAACTCCTAATTGTGAATTGCGCGAGGGCTTTTCGGGTCATTCTAGCCCTGAAAAAAAGGAAGAAAGGAAAGCTCAAACTTCTTAGCGAGTTGCGAGAGTGCATCGCAGTTGATTTCGAAATCCATGTAAAAACCATTACAGATCGATCTGTCTCGTTTTATTTCGAGGAAGTGGATGTTTTAATTATTTTGGCAATTTTCGCCGCTCAAAAATCAAATCAAATCATTTCAAGATATGAGCGCCATCTGAAGCTCATTGGACAACTCATTTCCTGAAAAAAATGGTTTGGCTAGTCAATTCCAACCGGCAACATTATCCTTAGCACTTTTTATGGCAGTAGTTTTTTCCTCGTAAGAACGTTCAGTGCATCATCACACAGTGTTCCATTGCAAGGTCAACAGTCCGTCTTTTTTTCTCCTCTCTTAGCATCATAAACTCCTTTCGTTTTGCTTAGAATACGCCGTAAATTTCGAGTCTTTGCATGATTCTCATGAGCGAATCATTGAAATCATAAAAATCATAGACGCTCAGAATTTACCCGTTCCCCTCCCTCCAAATCAATCCCCTTCCTTGGCTATGCCTTAGTCGTCCCATCATCCATCATTTCCATCAAAAGAGGCTGGGCTAAGGGTTTGAAATGACCGGAGATTGTTCTCTTTCAGTCAGGACGAAAGAGGAAAGGAAACGACCGCGACAAATGAGCGCACAAATGGTCACAGGATATCATGATGAATCATGACTTGTCTCTCCTTTGCCCCTGCTCTTTCGCCCTCTCTAACCACCTAAGGGCAATAGTCGGGCAATCATTTCTGTCTGTCCGACCTGTCGAGGGAGCAAGGAGATTGAAGAGGGATTGAAGAGAAAGGGGTAAGAAGGGTAAAGAGGAGAGGGAAATGGTATCCGGAGGTTGCCGCCACGGGCCATTGCCCACTTCCCCCTTAGCAGGTGTCCCACATTAGAGTCCACCGAGACACGCAGCAATTTTCACTTTCAGTGCAGAGTCGGTCTGGGTTGCCCTTTGAGTTGCCCTTGATAGTAGCGCCTTTCGCTTTCGGAATTATGTTTTGACGTGCCAGTTGTCGGAATCTTTCTACATTCTAGATTACTGTATTTGCGCGTTCGTAGCCCGCATTCCGCAGAAACCAAGAGACCATGCTACAGTATCCTTCCATGCCCACTATCCAGTATGCAATTACTAATGTTGCGCTATCGTATCCCGCCTACATACATGTTATTGTATCCTGTGTCTACTCCAATATTTATTTTCAGTCATGTTACAGTATCTTTTCAGTATGCGATTACTCCTACCCCTCCTGCTCCTCCTTCTCCCCGTCCTCCACTCAATGACCGTAATGGAATCCTATGAGAAGCATCTGAACGACCTCACGCCGCCGGTCCTTCAGAAGGCGTCGCCGAGAGGACCGATGCGGGTCAAGAGGTAAATATTTTTATACTGATACAATAGATTGTTTTTATTGCGAGTAGAGGACGCCTTTGAGAAGCGTCAAAAGGTGGGGCATTTCTATATTATGGGAGATTTTCAAACCAACAGGTGAGGACTATCCCAGTTTAACGACACCCAATCAATTTCAAGACACTGTGAAACTCAACCTGCCATCCTGGGTATTCCACAAAGGCCAAAATAATTCTAATCTTTCGGGAAAAAATGAATTCTGTGATCTTCAAAAATCGTTTCGCTCAGGTACAAATGCGTTGAGGAGTACGTCGACTTGCCCGTTTCCTCCACTTCGGAATCCCTCTCGCTCTTCGCCCACCCTCTGCCTCCGCTGAACCCGAACCAGGACCGAAACCAGGACCGGAACCAGAACCGTCTTTCTCTGAACCAGGACCGGGAAATGATCAGCGCCAACACCGATCACTCCTTCGGCATGGCTAAGACTGCCTCGATCGCGCACCTCATGGAGAGCAATGGCGATTCTGGGTTGATGGAGGGCCAGAATAACGGACTGATGGAGAGAGGGGACGATCAACTGCAGAGAGTGGAGGCGGACCATGGAGGGCCGAGGAGCGAGCAAATGATGTGAGTATGGAGATTGAACGACTTAGAACAAAAAGATTTTAGAAATAACGCGAAAAAAACTCAGAAATTGTTGCAGTAAGTGTAGACAATTGTCTTCTAACGAAATTTGTTCGAAATCGTGCAGCAACCTCTTTAGAGGTGAACCAGAGTCTTTCTCGATGATTTCGCTGTGGCTTCCTGAATGCTTTCTTGCTGAAGAATGATATTTATTTTTAAGCGATCAATTTGTAGAACCAGAATCGATTCAATCGTGCAGTGCTAGGCTTGTAGTCGTCGTGAAACGCATTCGAATATGGGAAGCTCTTGCTTTCTGCGATCCTGCTTTATTTTTACTGTTATCATCTTCAGAATCGACATTCAGAACATAAATATTCCTGTACAGGTTCTTCTCCGACGCCGCACCTCCGGCCACCCGACCCACGCCTCCTCGACAGCAGGAACCAGCTGCTGCTGCTGCAGCAGCTGCACCGACTCGGTACGACCCAACTAGTGATGGCAAATCGTCAACTCCTCTTTTGTCTGCATGTCGGACCGTGTTTCCGAATTGTCAACTCTCTCCATTCAGCTTGTAGTCCGTGTACTCTCACCCGATCTGATAGTGGAGAAAGTGCATGTGATCGATAGTTTCTGTTTATAATGAGATTTTGCAGTGACTTCTTCTCCCCGCCTCCCGACAAAGAAGCCATGCAGCCCAGGTATTTGATATTTAGACAGTTTTCCTCAGTTCTCGCTCTCACTCGCCTGTCATACAGAGCGAGAGAGCACGCCGATTGGAGATAGTCAGAAAACCAATATTCTTATTTTAGTCCTTCTTTCTCTCCTCAATTCGTGCCTCCGTCGTTCGCCATTTCGAGGTTTACAATTTTTTTTTAATTCGACTTCTGTCATCAATCAAATCGAACCCTTGCTAAGAGAATATCAATAACCGCTGAAACATAACCAAACCTACAATCGTCGTTTCACCTTCTCTTTGAAAATCACGTTTGTCTGTATGCTACGGAACATTCCGCTCAATGCAATCCAATGGACAACTTTGCGACTCAGAAACGTTAATATTTTTGCGTGCAATCGATACTCGCAGCTCTCCCTTCATCCAACTGCCGCCTCCCAACACGATCGCCTCCTCCCGCCCGATCAGCCAGATACGGTAGCCATTATCGATTTTCCTTTCTCATCGCTAGCTCTTTCGTTCACTCTGGTGATCGATTTTTACCAGAACTGACCGGTTAGTGTCAAAAGACAACGAGGGAGCAGTGATCTGGATAATACTAATCATCAGTGTGCCCGCCTCGACCGGTCGCGCCCTCCCGGCTGCTCGACCCGTGCAGCAGCAGCAGCATCAGCTTCACTCGGGCGGTCGCAGTGTCAACGGGGACCGGGAGCTGCCGGATCTGGACTTCTCGGTGGATGAAGGAGTGATGAGTCGACCGTAAGCTAGAAAAAAATTTCCTCATGACCTCGCGTGCTCTCTTGCCTCCTAGATCGGCGATCCTGCTGTTGAGCCGTTTAAATTAGTTGGGGTGGGCGGAGTCTGAGCTGACTAGTAGTAAATTAATAGTCTGACTAGTTGCTGATCAGTTGGCTGCTGACTAGTTGTTAGCAAGTAGTCAGCAACTAGTTGGGAGGCTATTTGCCTACCCGTCGTGACTAGCACGCGCCTTGCCTATAAGGGCCTATTTTTCAGCCCCCTTCAGATCAGGGTCTGATCATCAGACGATTCTATGCATGGATCAGTTACAGTATGAGGATCACTCATACGGTATCAATCAATAATACAGTACCTATTCGTTTTCAAAAGTGGGCGGGGCCTATCCCCGACTAGTAGTAAATTAGTGGCTGACTAGTTGCTGGCGGATAGGGAAATCACTAGTCAGGGAACTAATTTACAACTAGTCAGCCACTAATTTACTACTAGTCGGGGATAGACCCCGCCCACTTTTGAAATCGAATAGGTACTGTATTATTGATTGATACAGTATGAGTGATCCTCATACTGTAACTGATCCATGCATAGTATCGTCTGATGATCAGACCCTGATCTGAAGGGGGCTGAAAAATAGGTCCTTATAGGCAAGGCGCGTGCTAGTCACGACGGGTAGGCAAATAGCCTCCCAACTGATCAGCAACTAGTCAGACTATTAATTTACTACTAGTCAGCTCAGACTCCGCCCACCCCAACTAATTTATTACTAATCACGAGAAACCAGAGTCACTATGAAACCGGAGCGAACTGCTTCGTTCGATTTCACCTTTTCCTCTGAGAAAAATAACAATTCACAATTCAGCACCGCTCCCTCCGGCCCGCCCCTCTTCTCTGCAGCCCCTGCGGCACCTGCAACAACCCCTATGGTACTGTTTTCTCATTAGTACACTCTACCGTCAACTGGGAATAAAACGTTCCACCGACGATATTTTATGATATTTTATCATAAAAAACAATAATGGCTCCCATTTCCGTCAAAGTTGACGAAATTGCACAATTTTTGGAATTTGGGCGTTTCAAGTGATTGTCTTTCTGACACAAATAAACAGAAAAAATAAAAATGTCAATAAAGTACGATATCAAAATGGTGTAAATCTGGCCGTGCGGTGCGTTGTGGTGAAAAGTGCAGTGCTCAAATTGCCGCACGCTTCACGCTTCACGCTCCGCGCTTCACGATCCGCTCTCCGCGCTTCCGCGCGCTATTTTTACGCTAATTGATGAAATTCTCTTCTCGTTTCGTATTTCATCCTATTTCCAATGATTTTTGTTTAATTTTTTCATTGCCAATATGTTCCAGAGCCCTCCGGCCCCATTGCGCAAGGGATTGCGCCGTCCTTCCTCTTCCGGAGAAGGAGTATTAGATAAGTGAACCTTTTCCTTAGTTTTATTTCTATTCAAATTGGATCAGAAGTGGCTTGTGGATACATTTCAGGTCATTCGTTCTCTCGAATTCGGTCGATAATCGATCTCCTCTCTTCTTCCTCTTCCTTCCTCTTCCTGCTGATTAGATAAGTGATTCCAACGTTCTCCTTGCCTTTGACTAAATAAGAACAGAGAGCTTGTGGATAAATTCCAGGTTCCCGTTGAGCTGTCTGGCCTTCTCGTTCGCTCTCGTCCTTCGTAGCTGTTCCCCGGTGGAGTTTGCTTTCCTTTCCCCTTTCCTACTAAAGTTTCCTCGTTCAGGAAGTTTCGGGCTTCATTTAGTGCTTCGTCTAGGTCGAGTTTGTTTTGTTTTTCTACTCCAGAAAAGGTATGTTTTTCATTTCAATTTGTTTTCAACTCGTTTATCATCTCTAGGACACTTCATATTTAGGAAAATGAATGCCAATTCGGAAAAAAATTTCTAACATGGTAAATTAAGTAAAAATTAGGAAGAAATTATCAATATTAACGATTAATGGGAACATAGTTACGGTAGGAATCTAGACAATTATGATCGATTCATTATCATCTTCTTCTTCAGGGAGGGCATTCGCGTTCCTTTCGATACCGTCATCTTCGTCCTCATCTCTCTCCTCTCTCTGGACATTTGCTCTATGAGCAAGAGTGCGTGCTCTCTTCTCCACTCCTCTTGAACCATTCCTATCTTCCCTGCGGCGAGCAGCAGCATAGACATTGAGTCTGGTGACTATCTGTCTCTGGGCCGCCAGTCTGTTCGTGTCCGAAGTTGACACCATCCTCCGGTGCAAGATCACCTACATTTTTCTAGATTAGAATGTTTTAGACGGTATTTATATTTTGTAAATGAAAACTGACATCCATAAGCCATTTCGCTTTAGCTCTATTCTCTCGCTGCTTGTAGTTCTTCCTTAGATCAGCATAATCTGTGACATCATTCTCATCATAGATATGTCTCTCTATGTCAGTCGTGAGAATGGTGAGCACCTGATTCGAATCGATCGAATCTATATTCTCCTTGGTGGAGAAAGGGGCATAGGAGAAATCTGTAAAGGGGGGATATCAGGTTTCGTGTTCTTAAAATCAACTACAATTTGATAAAGATATTCTGACCAGCGTTTGTGGCCAAATGAGACGCTACTTGCTGAACCGCCAGCTCCATTTTCTGTAGTCCAGTTCCCAGATCGGCTAGACGATCTTTACTACCAGTAACCTGAAATTACATTGTGTCTCTGTTATTTTGTGTTCGCATTTTCTTTATATAGATATTTTACTGACTTCCTGATAGACACCGGTGGCACGATTCGCTGCCTGAGAGATGAGCGGGGAGAAGCCCAAATACATGTTGAGAAGCATGCTCTTCATTCCCGCCATCTCTCTCTGCATCGACGCCATAGATTCCATCATATAGCGACGGAATTCAACTGGGTCTGTAAAGATATTCATTCTAGGTTATTTATGATCTATCATCACCATCAGATGAAGGAGGATTCACAGCTGGAGATCCGTAGAGGGAAAATCCACTCGGAAGCTGCGAGTTCGGAACCAGATTCGGTAGTCCTTGATTGAGAGGGCGGAGAAGATCATCCGGAGATGAACCAAAAGAGGCAGGGCTGGTGATGGATACAGAAGGAGTTACGGGTGGAGTCGACTGAACAGTCGGAGCTACAACTCGAGCACGTCGTGCATCAGGAGCTGCAGTAGCACCCACAGCTGCTCTCTTCGATGTACGGATAGCCGTTCCCGATCGAAGAGGAGTTTGGCCGATACGGGGTCGAGGAGTCGGTGCCCGTTGAGAACCAGAAGCACTTCCCGTGCTAGAAGCACGACTAGAAGTGCGACTGGAAGAACGAGTAGGAGGTCTTCCTCTTGGTGGCGCTGCATCCACCTTTAAAAATGCACAATGTTTTATTAATGATTCGGAATGATGATTTCTCTTCAGTGAAAGTTCATACCTGCTGCTCGTCTTCATCTTCACCCATGAGAGCCTTCAATCTCTTCAATTCTTCCATCATCTTACTCTTCCCCTTGTCCATTGCCTCTATCACTCCGGTCACTCGATCTCCAAGGAAGTTATCGAATTCGATATCACTTCCGACCCAGGATGGGCCAAACTTGATATCACTCTCTCGAATTAGTTCAATACCAGTTGAGGCTCGAACGACGACCCACTTAGACATGATCTTTCTGAAATCACAACTTGACAAAGAATACTGAACAAAATAAAGAAGAAATGATGAAAAACAAAAATATGAATAAATTGAAAATGCGATCTTTGAACTTTCTTACAAGAACCGCTAAATAGTTTTTAAAAATCATGTTTTCTCTTTATTTATCATCATTCCGGATTCTTTATCATCATTCTTCATTCTTCATCTTAATTCTTCAGTAATTGTCTTCACTCTTCGCTTTTCGCAATCCGTTATAGGCAATGGTTCGTCATTCCAAGGTATGATTCATTTTTTGAAAAAAATACTCTTTTTGTGAACAACAGACGACAAAGTACCGAAGGAGCAAGCGGGTTCATAAAATATACAAGTGTTTGCGAGATGAAATAAGAGGAATGAGAGACAATGGACTCACTTTACGGCAGATCGCAGCGGAGATGAGAAAGAGAAGTTTGCATACGGGAAAAGAGAGTAGATCAAAATGTTTAACTTTCCCAGATGATCGCATTTCGCATACGACAGTTCGAAGAATACTGTTGAACAAGGGCATGACGAAGCCACGCAAGCCGTATGCTCCGAGAAGTGTCCCTAAGCAGCTTCATCCAACGGTGAAGCTGCTAGTGGATAGCTTGTATGACGAAGAAAATACACGCACCACTGCTGAAATTATTCAGATTATAAAGGACAAACTGGGAGTAGAGGTGGGGTTTGCTACGATCCAAGCTTGTCTAAGTTATAAATCTACACAGGTGAAGCCGGAGGTTGTAGGCAGTATCAGAGAGGAGCTGGGCCTTCGACAGTATCGGGTTCGATACGGCCATGCCGTTCGGTTGGTTAACCAATTGATCCGCATGGTGTACTGCGAGAGGAAGTTGGACGAAGGGGAGCAATTCCTGACCCATGTCTTCACAGACGAGACATACGTTCAGCTTGGGAAAAATTCGAGAACATGCTTCGTAAAAAATCGACATGATTCTATCAAGCCCGCTCCTAAATATGTCTCGAAGGTGGGAGCGAAATAAAAGTAAACACGCATATTTCCTTCTATTCTAGGTGATGCTGTGGGGTGGGATCAGTGTGCGAGGGCCCTGTCCCATCATCATCCTCAGGGGAAAGGATTCGATCGTAGATTCTGGACGATATCAGTTCATCTTACACGAAAAGTATCTGAAATGGAGCAGGTATTGAAGATTCAAAACTAAACAAATTACACTCAAATGGCCGTTAAAGATCGTGTTTCGGACCCATGGCTGTTCTGGTGCAGGACTGGGCACCAGCTCACTCGAGCTTGTCCACTCGAATGTACATGGACAGATCAGAGATCAAGGTGTGAAATATTTATTTATTAATAAATACAAGAGGTGATACAAAAAGTAATGAATACTAAATAGCAAATAAATCTACAACCTCAGGTGGAGGAGTGGCCTCCCGAATCGGCCGACCTCAATCCGGTGGAGACAGTATGGGCCTTGTTGAAGAAATGGTTAACTTCCCATTGGAAGCCCAAGAGTCTCGATCACCTGGAAGAGGGAATCCATTACTGGTGGAACACCCATCTCACCCCCGAGCTATGTTCTAGACTCATCGAACGGGTTCAGAAAAAGATGCGTCAGGTGCTAGAGAACAAAGGTCGTCCCTGCCCTGACTAGTTACTGTTCCGTTTTCACTGTTTTATTTATGCTTAAGTGTCACCTTTCTAAGCCAATTCCCATTACCTTCGGTTAAAGTAATTGCAAAATACTTCTAAGATGTTTCATGTTTTACCATTGCTAAGGTTTCAGTGATCCAGCAATGATAAACGAGTTGAAAACAAATTGAAATGAAAAACATACCTTTTCTGGAGTAGAAAAACAAAACAAACTCGACCTAGACGAAGCACTAAATGAAGCCCGAAACTTCCTGAACGAGGAAACTTTAGTAGGAAAGGGGAAAGGAAAGCAAACTCCACCGGGGAACAGCTACGAAGGACGAGAGCGAACGAGAAGGCCAGACAGCTCAACGGGAACCTGGAATTTATCCACAAGCTCTCTGTTCTTATTTAGTCAAAGGCAAGGAGAACGTTGGAATCACTTATCTAATCAGCAGGAAGAGGAAGGAAGAGGAAGAAGAGAGGAGATCGATTATCGACCGAATTCGAGAGAACGAATGACCTGAAATGTATCCACAAGCCACTTCTGATCCAATTTGAATAGAAATAAAACTAAGGAAAAGGTTCACTTATCTAATACTCCTTCTCCGGAAGAGGAAGGACGGCGCAATCCCTTGCGCAATGGGGCCGGAGGGCTCTGGAACATATTGGCAATGAAAAAATTAAACAAAAATCATTGGAAATAGGATGAAATACGAAACGAGAAGAGAATTTCATCAATTAGCGTAAAAATAGCGCGCGGAAGCGCGGAGAGCGGATCGTGAAGCGCGGAGCGTGAAGCGTGAAGCGTGCGGCAATTTGAGCACTGCACTTTTCACCACAACGCACCGCACGGCCAGATTTACACCATTTTGATATCGTACTTTATTGACATTTTTATTTTTTCTGTTTATTTGTGTCAGAAAGACAATCACTTGAAACGCCCAAATTCCAAAAATTGTGCAATTTCGTCAACTTTGACGGAAATGGGAGCCATTATTGTTTTTTATGATAAAATATCATAAAATATCGTCGGTGGAACGTTTTATTCCCAGTTGACGGTAATCCTTGCACTGTTTAGTTGTTACTCCCGAATATTGTGACGATAATTCGGCATGCGTCTTTCCTCATTTTTCATGCTCTCTCGCCGGTCAGATAGACAAGCATTGATGATGGATGTGGTTTCCCACAGGGATTCCAAGTTTCAATGGATTCCCACTAGATGATTTCGCCCACTGGGTGACGCAGATGCACTGATAATAACACCATCGCAGACCCATCATCAATCTCCTTCTTCCTCTCCTCTCTTCGCCATCTCTCCCACTCCCCTTCCTCCTCTGCCTGACTTCGGTGCTGCTCCGACCTTCTCGTTGATCAGTAGACACGCAGCTAGGACGCCTGGTAAGCGCCATGTTCGATTTACTACAACTTTCTTTTTCGGCACTGCAAAAAAAAATCCCAGAAGAGAATGAATGATAGGAAAGCAGTAAAGAGATCGTCATTCGAAAACATTCTCTTCAAACATTTCGGCAAGTAAAATTTGGGATTGCAGACGCTCTTCCGTAGCTTATTTTTGAGATATTTCTAAATTCTAGTAGTCGAAGAGATGGTTAGAAATCCCGATATCAAACCTGCAACCCAAACAGCAATGATCTTTGATCTCTCCCCTTGCTTCAGATCTACTCGCTTCTCCCCATCATTCTGGCGACGTTGAGGACATCTCCGTCGTCCCTCTCAACCCATCCAACCCTGCCAGAGGACCCAAAGCCATTATGAGAAATGCCGCTGCAAAGGTTCGTGTAGGTTCATGACTAGAGATAAAACAGAATCAAACAGCAACGTTCCCGATATAGTATTCATGAGGTTCAGTTCGTCTGACAGCTTCGTCGTTCATGAATTCTTGCCCATTCTATGAGCCATTAATAGTCAACATGAAGCCTGCGGCGCCAGGAAACGGCCCATGGCGGAGTCGTGGCCAGCCACATTTCCTGCTTCCTCTATTTCCCTGCGCAAGAAAAAGTGATTGATCGTTTCCCGTTGCGCGCCGAGCGTCGCGAATTAAAATGCGTTTCACAAAGGCTATAATGCTCGCACTACGCGATTGAATCGATTCCGCCTTTGTCGCCCACTCAAAAACAAAATTCACTATTTTCGCATCTTTTATGAGGTACATGACTTGGTGGAGAGCAGAAACAACTACCTTATAGAATCATTATCGCTTTTTTGCGGGAAACATGACTTCACAAAGTGGACAGGGCTGATTATCCTAACGAAATCAATACCATTCATCAGAAGCATCTTCCACTCAATTCCAACGAGGGTGAGGACATCGACCCGCCTCACGAATTCGTTTCTTACGGCGCCAAAACGTTCCGCTCCTTCAATCGGAATTCGACCGTGAGTTCGAAGATCAAAGATCAATGCATTTCACTGATAGAAAATGACCGTAACCTCTTTCCAGAGACCATCCTTCAAATCTCCCGAGCCTACCGAGAAACTATGGGCCTTTTCTTCGTGGAAAGCTGAGGTACTGTAGCTATGGCCCTAGAAAAATCGATAATGCACTATTTCCAGGAAGTCTGATCTACCTACGTCTCCCTATTTATCCCCGTCATTTGTACATCGTGTCACAACTATGCAATGTCTTTCATAGAACCATATTTATTCAACAACTTTGTAATTATTGACAAAAAAATCGAATATTATTCGAGAAAGAGAAAGGAAATGTGCGATAAAGAGTCAACAATTTGTGCGGTGAGGAGGAGTATGGAATTTAGTTTTCTAACCGAGATAAGAAAGGCAGAAAATTACTAGAATTTGACTATACTATGTGAGCCAAGTGAAGAAAAGGCAATAAATAGAGAAAGTGGTGCTAAGAAGAAAGAAAAGGTTCCCTAAAAAGAGAAACTCGAGAAAAAAGACTGATTAGATCAAAAATACCATATGCGCGTTGAACTCCGGAATAACTCTAATATTCTTATTACAAACAAGAAATTACATCGGTAAAAAGAGACAAGACTGTCACTTACTGAAAGGCTCGGGATCGCTCTAAAGTATTTCGGGGCCTGGATCAATCAATAAATAGAACTATGAGGGACATCACAACAGTTATACGAATCAAGTCCTACAGCACTAGAATCGTAAGGGGATTAGAGTGGAAGACTAGAGGGGAATCAGTCTGCTTACTTGCCCCAGAAGCCCAAAAGTCCCTTGGCCTTTCCGAGCAATCCCTGGTCTTCTTCGGCAGGGGCTGCAGTAGCAGTTGCAGTAGAGGAAGAAGCGCCCTTCTTGCCGGAGGATTTGGACGGAGTCGAGTCCTGTAATTTAGTTGTCTTTATTTACCAACCAAATCTCAAGCAAAACCACTCCCTATCTCTACCCTCGAATGTCTCCATATTGAGAAACTTGAAACTCACCATCAAATTAGATTCAATTTCATCATCTTCAGTTTCACTCATCTTGAGTAGTCTTGCAAAAAATGAACAACCAATTCGCACAACATAAGCAGAGAATCTTCGGTCTCTTTTCTGTTTTCTTTGTCTGTTTCGGCGCATGTTCGAATGTGTGAAATAGTACGAATTTACAGCATTTAATGCGAGCATGAGTTTTTTTTTAATTGGCAAAAATTGTATATTTTCAACACACAAAATGAACAGAAGACACACACACAAATATTTACAAACATTTTCGAAATCTTACAAAAGCATTTCAGTCTCATCCTAACACGTTAAACGCAGCTTTTCAAATGTAGATTCGTCAAGCGAAAATTCTGGCGAAATGGCTGAATTCGTAAAGAAAAAAGAATGGGCCACAAACAGAGTAGCTAGCGCTATTCCAGACACTAAAACTGCCGGCCAAACCTTCTTCTCGTCCTTCTCGAGGGCGGCCATTCTCTCCCGCAGATCCGGCATCTGGATGTACGATGCGGCCAGGTCGAAGAACATTGGCTTGACGGGCATGGGCAAGAGGGCGGGAGGCAGGTTGGCGATCGGGATGAGGGGAGCGCTGCAAGGAATTATGATTATGATTGCTGGAATACACAGCCCAAGCATTATCAAAGTGTTAAAACCAGGGAATACATAGCCCCGTCGAATCACCGATGCGCCTGGCGCGATTTTCGAAAAAAAATCATAATACCACAAGAGCGCTGCAAGGAATGATGATCATGATTGATGGAATATACGCCGCCCAAGTATTATCAAAGTGTTAAAACCAGGAAATACATAGCCCCAGCGAACCACCGATGCGCATAGTAACTTTCGATAATGGTGAAACGATATTTTGCCAAACCATATCCACGAACTACTAGTTTTCAAGAATTTTCATAATTATATACCACCATCGAACCATCAAACCGCATTGTGCCACCGAACAAAACAGTTTTTTTTTAATTCTTACACATTGCGCCAAGGCAGCATCATTTTCAAATTATATTCGTGAAATCGCATAACATCACTGAATCAACATACCGCCAAGTCTCGCTTTCCTACAAATAATAGTATTGCACCGAAGATGGGCATTCATCAACGATTTTTGTGCTCCCGAAACTACATGGGCCCACTGAACCACCAACTCGCCTTGTCTCTCATCTCTATCACTACATCGGTTGGGCCATTTTTCTATGATAAAACTTATTCTCCAAAGTGTCGACGACTGAACAGCCCGGCGTGGACCCGCTGAACCGCCGACCCATCTAGTCTCCTTGTCATCAATTGTAATAATTTTACGCGTTGCTGCTCAGGACCGAACAGCTTTGGACTATCCAAGTTATTTCATTTTAAAACTGAACCATCCATCCGCCTAGTTCCCCTATATAGAACACATGATCCACCCGCAGCTCCTCCTGCTGCAGCAGCAGCTAGCTGCGGCCACGACCGCCACTCGTCCAGCGTGTCGCACAGCGGCTGCAATTAATTTATTATTGTTGAAACGACAGAAGCTGAGATATCACATCCCCAGAGGCAGCCGAGATGTTTTCATAACAGTGAAACACAAACATCCCAAGTTCAATCTTTGCATGTGTACCTAGAATATTTGCTACTTCAGCCGCACAAATTAGGGAATTATTGTTACAAAGGCTTCATCGAAAGACCATCATACCCCCCACTGAAAGCCGAAACCTTACCATACCAGTGAAACACACTCACCCTCTCATCCATCTCCTCGACCTTCGTCTCTCCTCCCTCGTCCACTCCTCTCGCTGCAGCAGCCAATCGCTCCGCCTTCGCCGTCACGAGCGCCCGCTCCACTTCGGAACGAAGGGCGGATAGGGAGGACTGCAAATGTTATTGTTAATATAAAAATGAAGAAATAATAATGGGGAGTACAATTTCTCTTCCAAACGCTGTTTCGCTGTTATCAATGCAAGTTTTGGGTTTCACCACCATCACTAGGTCTTGTCCTCCAACCACTCATTAGTGTTGTGTACGCCTTCTTTGAAAATAAACACTAATATATCAAACACAACAACAAAAAGCAAGTTTAGCTTTTCACCACTATCACATAGCCTCGTCTCCTGGCCATTCATCACTACTCTTGACCCCGTTCATTTAAAAATAAACAATAATTTAAACAAATCTGAACATTCGCGATGATGTCTATGCATGCACTTTCAATGCACCTTCGGGTTTCGCTAGAGTCATATAACTGCGATAAGTGACTGCTCGTCGGTAATATTCATACGGCTCATATAGAATAAATATCAAGTAGAAATGGCACCCAACATTCTCGATGATGCTCTCCTTGGCTTCATGCCCTTTTCATTTTCTCTTTCAAAACTAACAAAATGCACTTTCGGGTTTCACCCCTATCACATAGCCTTGCGTTCCGCTGATTCACTGGTAGTCGTTTGGAAACGCTGTTTACAATAACTATTAATAACAATAATAACAAATACAACTCACAACATTCTCGATGATGTACTTATTCCCCTTGGCGGCCTTCATGTCCTTCTCCGCTCTCGTCGCTCTCTCGAGTGCCCGTTCGAAGAGAGCAGCGGCCTCCGAGTAACGACCGAGCGACGAGTACGCGCACGCCATGTAGTGACAACTGAAAGTAGGATACTTGTTATTGAAAGGGTAGTTAGTTTTTTTTTCGAAATTCATAGATCATCCAGTTCTTCGCTATCGACTGAATCGGTAAGTATTACCTATGCCCAGCTTTTGAAACGCAAATGTTCAGGAACGGCTAGTCATAATTACGCAATTACTATATGTCAATTAGTCCGAGCAACTGAGCGAGGACTAAGCGCACGCCATGAAAGGCAACTGAACGAGGAGTTGAGATCAAATGCTATGCATCAATTGTTAAGTTGTGTTTTTAAAAGTCAAGTGCAATCTCATATTGAATGAATCGATCACTACAGCTTATGTCCGACTCTTGAAACTCAAAGTTTCGGGCACGATCAGGCAAAATTATGCAATTACTACTTGTACGTACCGGCCATGTAGTGGCAACTGAACGGGGAGGGATTTTGTTAATTAATTGTTTGCCTATTGTTGTAATTAGATTAATTATTCATGTCTAGCAAACATTTAATCACAAATCGGGTGTATTATTTTTTTTATCTAAAGGTCGTAGCCACTACTGCATCGAATGAATCGATCACTACGGCTTATGCTCCGCTTTTGAAACGCAATTTTCACAGGAACTAATAGTCACAAATACGCAACTGCTACATGGCAATTAGTACGAGTAACGGCCGAGGGAGGTCCACACAGAACGGAATGGCAACGGAAGGGAGGGGAAGGCTGGTTAATTATTCATTATAAAAGAGATCTCAAGCAAATATTTTGTTCAATTTTTGACATCAACGATATATCGAATGAATCCGTCACTACGGCTTTTGCCCCAATACTGAAACTCAAAGCTCAAAGTTCCGCGCACGATCAGACACAGTTACCTTTTTTTTAATTTATACAATAAAAAGTATGCGCTATATCAATTCTTGCAGCCTATACCAGCCCATAACTGAACTTTGAAACTCAAAGGCTCAA
>LS488354.1:0-13545 GCA_900490705.1 Pristionchus arcanus | reverse complement strand
TTTATATCTTCGAATGGGTTGTTGTGAAGCTCATCTAGAAGAGGTCTGAAGCATATTTCACGTTATTCTCATTTCCTATATTTTTTGTTTGTAATACTTTTTCACCATAAGTATGAGGATTTACTCACTTCTTTTCAGCGGGACAATCTTCCACATCATAAACAGCGTTTGCAACTGAGATCTCATAAGGTCCAAGATTGTCAATCTCTATAAATTTATTTTAAATATCCTGTAATTCTGCATTCCCAAACCGGTTTTTATAGTGCTGCTTTGGTTCTTATGAAGCTCGTCAAGATGAGGTCTGAAACATAGTTCATAGTTTCCGTCAATACCATCAATATTCTTTGTTGAAAATGTTCTACTTACTTTTCATCAACTGCGCATTCATGTCCATCATTTGAATATTTCCATTCTTCAAAGTCACGTTCAATTTTAACATTCGTTTCTGCTTCCAAGGCATTCATTTGAAACTGAGTTACGATAATTGAATACAACGAGAATAACGGATTATAACAAACTTGCTCTATCAATACCAATGAAATCACGGTGTCGCTTCAACTGGATTGAATAATTCGCGCTTTAAAAAAATAATACTACTTTAAAGAAAATACATGCGAGCGGTGAGCGCTACGAAACACAAGAGCAATTTCAATGAAGAGAAGAAAATAGAAAGATCACGGGAGGGGAATATCACTGCTGATCCACTGATAAACAACCGGCCTCTCCCGACTCTCGTCCTGGTGGGCAGAATAAGAACTAGTGACAGATTGAGATCGATGAGCCCACTGGGCAGACTCGGCATAATAGTGAGTACAATGAGGTGAGATAGAGACCACACTGAAATTATATTTGATACAATAAAATTCCATAATTCTGAGAGCAAGAATTGAAGCAGTTGGGAACGCACATTCTTGTGAAAGCAGTGTTCAAATGGAATAAAACACATTCAAATACTCAAATCATTCTGTAAACTCTGTCAGTAACTCCATATAATGGAAATGTATTACGGAATAGTATAAAATGCTTGAACAAGTGCAGTTTCTTCAATGAACATGCTCCAGTTGTTAATATTTCTTGCTTCCATTCAACTGTGCGTTCGCTTCTCTACAACAATTATAGATAGTTCTAATTTAGGGCATTTGCAATACTATGCAAGGAAGGCAAATCCGATTATTCTATTGAAACTGGAACTCCTGTGAGCTGATTGTGTTTTTTCAACTTTATCAACCTCTAGTTTTCAGATTCGTGTTCGAGAGATGGCCCCGCTAGTGGACTTTGAATGCGAACACGTCTGTAGTGCATACGCATATAAAATGAACGATACTCATGTCAAAGTTGAATCAAACTGCGTAAGGAGCTGGAGATGGTCGCGTTTCAATAAATGTTCCAGCAAACTACTCGTAAGCCGTTCGTAAGAAATGAATGTATTGACGATTGGTTATATAGACGACCTGGCATCTGGTGTTTTTCGTTGGAACCGTATGTTATTTTACTTAGAACGTATCCGAATTCATTTCCAGATACGGAAACGATCATACGCCAGAGAATTTGCAAAAATGGATCAGTAAGCTGAAGGAAAACACAAAGTGCGTAACACAAAATATTAACACAAAAGAAAACGTAACACAAAAGAAATCACATGTTTAATCTTCTTGATCACAGGGCCATAGCTTGCTATTCCGAAACTAACACGTTTGGCACAGGCGATAAAGATGGTAAATTCCCTTTGAATTAAAAAAATAAAGGCTCAGTGTGCAGTGTATCCCAAGGATAATCCAACCGCCGGACACTGTGAAACAGTGGTCAGACGGGCCCATCGGAGACGTGGGGACACAAGAAGTGTAGTTGTGGAGATGCAATCGACATGCGTGAGATTTTTAAAACTGTTATGTAATAATTAGCTACGAATTACAAGACATTTATTTCAGAACCAATACGACCTTCCTATAGACAAATGCGTGTATGGGAATGGGGAAGTAGTGTGTTCGTGTGGGCAAGAGTGTGTTTTTACTCCATCATTTTTAGGTTTATTTTTGAAAAAAACAAAAAGACACTTAAAATTCAAATCACATTCAGTGGCTGCAACAGATTCAACAAAGCGACCGCAGTATTTCTCCTTGAGGTCTTCAATAAAATGACTAAGTCCAACAAATTTACATATATATATTTGTTAAAATATAAAATACATTTTTAGAAGGATAAACTGTACGGAATTCGATATTACTCAAATGGGAAGATCCGAGGGTAAACGGTTTTTTTCGATTCGGCAATGCTGTATAATTCAGCCAGATTCGTAAACCATCCCACAGTAATTGAGTGCACTGGAGTGTGCCAAACTATCTTGAGTAGAGAGAAATCGAACGGAGTTGACTCATGGAGAATGGAAGCTCGATGCGTAAGAATGGAGTGGACTGGAGTGTGCCAAACTATCTGGAGTAGAGAGAAATCGAACGGAGTTGTCTCATGGAGAATGGAAGCTCGATGCGTAAGAATGAGACAAACGCTGTTTTGTTAGAAAAAGTACCTAACAAAAAAGCATTGTAATAAAAAAGACACATAATCTAATGTTTTAGGCTTTTTTCCAAATTTACGATACTTGTACGACGTTCAGGTCGTTAGAGGATGAAGCGATCTTTTATGTTTGCGACTGCGCAGAACCGTGAGTACATTTTTTCTCTAAAAATATTTATCCTCACTTATTCGAGATTTTGCAAGCCGAACGTCGCAAGTGATGTGTCACAGGGAGGAAAGTATTTGCATGACTTCAAAGCTCTATTCGACATTGAAGAAAAGAATGCACCTCAATGATGACGCACTGTTAATTCTAAAGATAAAGTTGATAATATAACTCTTCGCGAGTAGTAATTAGTAGTACAATTACTCGCAAGCGCGAGAGTAATTTAGTTCATGACATTGTAGTCAATGTTCATCGAACCATCATTGTGCGTTCACAATCAGTGATGTTCGTTCGTTGGTTCGATGAATTGGATGAGCCATTGTGTGGCAGCGGCAAATCTCTACAAAACATTGTAATAAAAATATTCTTATTTATTTAGGTATTAACTTCTCCCCACTCGCAGTTTACTTCATCTTCACCCAAAGTCAGCAAAACAAAGTTTATCGAATATTTACAAAGTAATGAATAAGGAAGAGCGTTCCTTGAGTTCAAATCAGATTATATACATATAGTTTGAACATTCTCATGCGTACAGCGACCACTTAAACTCGTGGCCAATGTGGTTCGGTCGGAGTTCAGGGTCCTACAACGTATTCTTTTCTTGAGCTGAAGGATATTCGCAGATATTCAAATTCGCTCACCTCAACACTTATTTGCCTCGGCCTCTTGAATACCAGAAGAAGAATCAGCGCAACTATCACCACAACTGCACCGCAAATGCCGATTACATCGAGGTTTTCCATGACGAAATTCATTATGACTAGGGAGTAGGAGGCACTGATACCAGTCTACGAACGAGCGACTTCGATTTATATGCGCATGCCTTTCCCGCCTTCGTCAATAACTCATTCGCCGAAGTGTGAGAGTGGGAGATTTCCACGGGTACGCGAGTATACTGTTCGTCAAAGGAGCGGATTGGCTTTCCCACGCGGGCAGTACAAGGTACACTGATATGGATTCGTGTAGTTGCTCATTGATCGGATAGGTTGTACCCAGGAATGTTGTGAACGGCACGATACTTGAATATGCGCATAATTAAATGTCGAAAACTTGGAACTGTATCACCATCACATCTCCCTTGACATATGTGAGTATGCATTGATCACGGGATTCGGGACAAATTAAAAATTATAGCATTATTTCGCTTTGCAAAGTCATGTGGCTTGATTGAGGAAATGAATACAAGACAGTGGGAATGTTTTCAACAGATCACATCATTGCTATCTATCGCGACTTGTCTGTCTACATTCTGGATGTTGGCATGTGCACAGACAGCTAATAAGCAGTACTTTAGACCACCTAATATGCGAACAAATGAAGTGATATTTCGGGCAACATAATGGAACGTGGAATACTATAATTGGTTTTTGAAAAGTAATAAATATTTATCGAGTACTATAAATTGCCGACTCTTCCTTAGTACGAGTAATTCATCTTAGACCGATTAGATCCTTCTGGGCAGTGAATTGAATAATGCTGGGTGTGTGTTGTGATTGTGATAGCAGTTCTGATATTTAATTCACATTAATTTATTAATTCCAGTTACGGCAACATGATCGACAAAAATAAACCACCCACCGAGCAGAAAATGAATTCGTCTGGGCAAGGTCCTGAATGAAGATTGCGAGGTTCGAGACAGTGATTGCATCTGCATTTGCTATATTAGTGATAATAATCGATGGAAAATATGGGAAAAATAAAAACAACAGACAATTTTAGCTCCCTTCTCCTAATGTCTCGCAAATCGATTGAGAAATAGACTGGACATTTAACGGGATCATGATCTGCTTGACAGAATGCGCAGCTCTGAGAGGTTGCAGCACTGGAGTTTATGATATTCTGGTCTGGACGGACTTGAGAATTGTCAATAGCTGCCGTTGGGACACTGCAAGGAGCTAATCTATTTGATTATCCTGTAAACAACGACTGACGGCCTGTAAGTGTCCTCTGAAGCCGGACGATCTGTCAATGCTGAATCGGTAGACTGTTTCTCCCATTCGCCAGGTTGCCGCTTCAACTGCAACTTCTTATTCCCGTTCGGTCGAGATCGAGAATCTCTGAGATAAGATTTGATTTGATCAGATTTGAGATCAGAATATTTTTGAGCTATTTTGGCACTCTTGAACTAACCCTTTCTACAAAATTTCTCGAGAAAATGTTGGCGTTGCTACAGCTGTGGAAATGTGAGCGCTCGAATCCCTATTATTCTGGTCCGGGCGGGCTTGAGAATGTTCAATTGTTATCCATGGAATACTGTACATAAATCCGTTTGATCATAGCTAGAACATGACTAACGGCTTGAGCACTCTCTTCGCAGAAGTATAATTCGCCGCCGAGTCGGTAGGATGTGCCCTCATATTGATAGTATCCCTGAAGACAAATGCACTTTTAGAAATCGGGTATGAGAAGATTAACTATCTACTGAGCTGAAAAAGCGGGGAACATCAAAGTATGCGAATACTTACTTCGGTAGAGCCGAGTTCATCTTGGGAGTCGAAGAGTTTAACAGTGGCTTCACAGCTTCAGCCTTTGCTCCAATTGGTCGTTGAACGCATTTTGTGGTTGTGATAGGCTTGCGAGTTCTGAAGAATTATCTGCATATATTGGATTTTTGCATCTTGGCACAATTCAAATGGCCTTTTGACCACAATGCCGTTGAATGAAGCTGGTTTTGCTGCAGCAGTGGAAATGAGAGTGTGTGCTCCTGCAGAAGGGGTCGGATCAGTCGGATCATCTGGATGTTCCTGCTTTCTAAAATATCACGCTCATTCGACACACCATCAGTGGGACCTCACATAATCTGATCATTTGAGATCGGCTCATTGACATGTGGCTGTGTGGTGCATTGAACGACTGGAGTAGCTGATGGTATAGGAGAGCTGGATTGATAGTTTCATGCATAGTTTCATTGTTGGAAGCTCATACTGAATAATGGTATCATCGTCTCGAGCCTCTATCTTTATTTTCATTCTTCGCGATTTCTTGCTTGGACACTCCTTCAGAAACTGTATATCATCGTCTTCTTCATCTTTAATCGTCTGGCGACTAGAGCCCAGAATATGTACTGATCCATGGTTCAAGCTATGTCTTCCTTTTCCTGTTGCAAACTCTTCCTGCAGCATATTAGTTAATCGAATAAATGCAATATTAACCAACGAGGTAAAGCAATGTTTTACAAACCTTCGACGTATTTGAATAATTTCCAGTTGCATTTGAATTCTTTTCATTGTGCTCTTTCTGAATGTTTAGGAATTTTACGCATTTACAATGTTCTTCAATGTTTTGGAACAACAACAAACAAAATCACCTCAAGTTTCATTTGATGATCGTAGTATTTCATCAACAACAATAGGATGTCACGGGCATCCTGGTGTTCACTGAAAAATATATTATGCTTTGTCCGCCTCCATATTTAAAAATGAGAATCATAGTCACCATTTAAAAATAAGCAATCGTATTTCGTCAATGGCTGCTTTACTTCGTGTTTCCATTCGCGCCCATTTGAAGAACTGCACGTTCAAAGGAATTTCTGAATTTGGTGATCATTTGTGAATAATCCAACCACAAAATCCGCAAAATTTTATTTTACGTTTATACTTTGTTGAACTACCAACCATTAGCGGACAGCCCTTCGCAATGATCACCAGTCGCAGATGCTTCACCATGGTCTGGATTTTGCCGGAAAATATTTTGTTGCACAAATGTCAGTGAATGTTAAAAGTCGCATACTCCCTGTTTTCTACTGAGCCGTGTAAAAAAAAGTTGATTTTTAACAACGCTTCGGTGACTCACTTTTCCATCGGATCAATCTCTTCCTTGATTGAATGATCTTCCTGAATCACATCAGTGAATCCAGCAAAAGGTTGCAGATTATTCAGGGACGAGTATTTTCCATCCGGTTGACTTTTACGATCGCTTCTATTTCGATTCTTAGTAGCCAGAAGTTCGTCGGCTACAGCGATTGTCGACAAGGAACTGTGAGAAAGTGAACACTCAGATAATTAACAGCACTCGAAAAAACATACGTGGAAAGAGTAACGTTTGAATCGATGGCTGGAGCAATTATGGATGTTTCAGGTTCAACCTTACTAAAATCGGTATTTACATGCTTATTCTTTCCATAACGCACATTTGCCATTTCGGCGATGGTGTTTTCGCTTTGGCTACGTCGCCTGAGATGGAAGAAGTGGAACGAATATCATCATCTGTCGGCATCGAATCCTTGACTATACGTTTCTTCTTCCTGTAAAACCTCCTTGACCATTCCAAGTACTGTTCATTTTTAATACTTTATCACTTCATTTTGACCGTTCCCTGGCCGTTTTTCTGTCTTCCTTGAGCAAACAGCAGTTAAAGAACTGTCACCGGGTGAGGGAAGTCTGCAATACATGGTAAGAAAAATGTATCGATACGGATTCTACAAATACGCTGAAACTCACTTCTTTATCATTTTGTTGATTGCCTTCAAGTCTAATAGAAGTGAGCGTGCCAAAGGAATACTTTTCTTCTTCTCCATTGCTCTAAAGTAAAATGTTTTCGAAGAGCAATTATTCAAATTTCACGCAGTATAAAATTTGAAATAGTATATTTTTGGGGATCCTATTCTGTTTTCGCTATTCCCTTCATTTATATCTGGATTCATAGCAATTAATGGCTCCCCAAATAAAACTCACTCCATCATTGTTTGCACTTCTCTTGAAACAGTATTTATCATCCATTTCACTCTCTTCTCCGAGATAATTGAACTAAGGAAAAACAACATTAGACATGCATCATATTACAAAACACATACTTTTTATCATAAATAAATCTTGAAATTGGACTAAATTCATCCCATATATGCAAAGATTCGATGCAACGTCTGAATATTTACAAATCGCTTTGGATATTAATATAATGCTTATTTGAAGAATAAGAATCTTATCTCACTCTCTAATCTCATTTAGTCGGCCAATCATACCATTCAATATGCGCACAAAGCTTGAGTGACTGCTTGCCCTGAAACAACCCATGATACAAAAGTATTATGGTCTTTTTCATACATTCTCTTCTGTGATTCGTCATGCTTCTTTGGATTCACAATACCTGATCTCGCCATCTCTTTTTGAACTGGTTGAATCACAGTGTCTTCAGAATGGCTACTCTTAGACAGGAAAGAGGCGACCGCGGATTTCCCATCCGCTTGACTAATACGTGCGACTCTTTTTCGAATTTTTGCAGGTACAGCTTCATCGGCTACAGCAATAGCCGATAGTGAACTGTGAAATAGCGAACACTCAGATTATTAACTGCACTCAATTATAACTTACGGCGAAATGGTACTGTTCGAATCGATGGAGGACGCCAGTACGGTTGCTTGACTTTCTATCTTTCTATGATAGGTGTTAGAAAGATAGAAAGATTCATTAAGTTTGGAAGATGGTATTGCTGTTTTGGCATCGCTTATCGGAATGGTTGATTGTGAGATCGATGCTGCATAATGAACAGGGGGCATACAGTCTTCAAGTAGATTATTCCTGTTTTCCGTCTCCCTATAAGATCGTCGTCAGACCCAGGTTACATAAACTTTATTTACGTTTCAATTTCAGTTTGCCCTTTCCATTGGCGATATTGTGTCTTCCTTGAAGAAAATGCGTTCAATTCAGCTTCGCCTTTAGCAGAAAGTCTGAAAAAACTTAGGTAAAAAAAAGATTGTGTTTATGGTGAACATGACCTGTTTATATTATCTTTGATTATCTCCAAATCCCAAATAGTAAGTCGATTTGTCACCGGAAGAGTGGAATTTTCAATGGCTCTAAAACTAAGAATTTGAAAATGTATTAAATTTGCATAATTGTAATTCATTTCATCCTCACTCACTTTATCCACGCTTGTACTTCTCTCAAGACAGCTCTACACATCGATTTCAAGATCATTACAGACATACTCGACCTGAAAGTTACATTAGGCACCTATCAAATTTCAAAACGCATACTGTTCGTCAAAATAATATTTTGCAATTGGAGCTAGTGCACTACAGATTTGCGCCGATACCGCTCGTCTTAATTTTTTAAAATTTAAAATTAAAATTATAAAACCACACTATTTTAACAAAATTCTTTGCTCACTCTCTGATTTGATTTGCTACATGAATAATACCATTCAGCTCCCATACGAAGCTTAGGTGACTGGCTCTGAAATTATCCCGTGAGCCACACGCAGACGTTGACTATTCTTCTCACAGTTCCTCTGCTTCGCTAATTCCTTGCTTCGAATCGGTGCATTCCTCAGCAGGACTGAATCCCGGTGAATCTGAGTCAGGGCTGGATTCAGGAGATTCGGGATCAAATCCACTCTGAATCTTTGGATGATTCGTAACAGCGACTGTCGATTGGGACCTGCGAAAAATTTATTGTTACATTGATGCATTGAATTAGCTCATCTAGTAAAAAAATAAGATAATATTGATGTATAACTTACGATGAAGGTGAATCAATAAGGCCAAATTGTCTGGAAGGAAGGATCGAAACATGGGCATATTCGAAGGATCAGCTTACACTTGTTGTGATATAGTAGCATTTGTAGGCACATACTGACTGATATCTATGACTGATATCGCCGAATCATTCCAATTATCAGCGTTTTTGCTGAATATTAATTAGCGCGGCAATAGCGATGAATCTTACATGGAAGGTGACACTAGAGGCTCCATTGACTCAATCAATCGACAGAAATTCTGGTCACTGTACTGCGTCGCAGAAAAATAGAGGAACAAAGAAAGCAAAAGGAGTCAACTAAACGAATGAGAGGACAGAAAAAGGGACTGCCGAATACGATTCATCTCTCTCTCCTCTTCATCTCAACCCACTTGACAACAATTCCTTCTCTTTCCCTAACAACCCTCATATCTGACGTAGATACTAAGCCCCTCAAATAGGTTGCTATCTTGGTGAATCCTCATCTCAATTTTTAATGGATTGGTACAAGAATGGACTGAAATTCAACGAATAGGACGAAATTTGTAAGGTTTTATTAAATGTCTGCTTGTTTTTCCTGACTGCTTTTTTTATTACACGTATTACACGCATCTCATTTGCTTGTTATAATCGCATAAATATAAGTAGGTAATAAATATCGAATGTTTTTATCATATATTCATAATGAACTTGCACAGATGTTATGTAAATGAGAATATCCCAATTTCGTCTCCATCGTATTTACTTGTGTCTACTGTGAATTTCGACGAATGCTGCCGTTCGGCCCTGAAGTTCCATCTCTTTTTTTTATCTCGAATAGAGTCACTATGATCTCTATGAAATCTAAGATTTGAATAGAGAACAAACCTCGAACAGATCGTTGCTCATCTTTGAAGTGTTAGACGCGAAAACGTAATTTTGAAATGGATTATCTTTCGAGATTGGTTTCCAGGGAACGGAAAGGTCATCCGAACCGTTGGGATTACTGCAAGCGAGAACAATACGCTGTTTTCACATTCAGAAGCCGACACAGTGCAAAAACTCTCACCCGTATTTGGCAAAATTCGTGAAAGCAGTGGTGAATACGTCGATAACTTTCTCGTCCGTCTCTGTAATTACCGGATCCCCGAAGAATCCCTTCTTGAAGAGGTAAAACAGCTCGTTCGTATGGGTTACATCTGCGTGATGAACGGTACTCATAAAAACAAAGACATAACCAATTTAACGACTAGGGCATTCAGGATGACGAATGCATCTTTCACCTACTAGGCCTCCTAATAACTCACCTATAATCCCACCTAACTTGTGGCCTATTAGGTGGGATATCAGGTGGCTTATTACATGAGCAATACCAGAGCATGTGAGAACACGAGGAATAAGGAGACACACTCCATGACGACAAGTCTATTCACAACTCAGGAAGAACTTGTCGATAGCAGTCTCACCCTGAAAGGGCACCACTTGTGCCAAAGTGCCCAAAATGGAAGGTCCAGTGTAGTGTTCGAAGACGTAGAGATAGATCGGCTCGGCTGCAACAAATACATTTGAATATTCCATTAGATACTATTGATTTTTTCTTTAGACCGTCAACTAAAGCCTGAAATGCTTTTGAAATGAGAAAGTTTGGCTGACACTGAATTGCGACTGCTTTTCTGCAGAGCTGAACATGCCCAGCTACAAAAACAGAATCGGCGATTATCTGGCAATCAATGTATTTTTATTCGAAAAAAAAACAATTTGAAAGAGTATTTCATAGCTTACCCCCGCTTGCGCTCGCATGCATGCAGGGTCTTCCGGCTTGGCATCACCAATGAAACGAATGCACAGCTCCTTCTGTAATCCAGATTCACAAGGTATTGGGACAAAACGGAGAATATCACCATCATCGCTTCTGTCTCTTTGCAATCGAGAGTAGCGTAATGTAGTGACTCCTCGAGCCCTTCAGCAGTTGGTCTCCTGCCGGGCACTGTGAGACGTATTGTTGATGGGAAACAAACTATTATAATCTATGTTGAATACGCTCACTCAAAAATATTCCTTCTTCTTTCGTTACCCCATTGAGCAGGGGCTTGGGAGTTGCCTTTGCTCTGAGAGCATCAAGAGATTCTGGGAAGAAGTCACCGTCGAGACACGGACACGTCTCTGGAAGGAAAGGTCACGGCTCGACTCAACGCGGCTCAATGGCTCTCACCGAAATCAGTGCGGTCCCCCGGTGTCCGAGCGTCGAACAAACTTACGGCGAATTTCTCAGCGGGAATTTGACGCAGTTTGTCTAGCAACTTAAAACTGAGCAATTGAAAAAAAATTGAGGAGGAATGGATTGACCTCTTGAGTGTCGGCGAACTCGGTCACTCCCAGGCTCGCCGCCTTGCGCAGACTCTGTGCGGTCATAAGTGAGCTCCTGGAATGGGAAGGATCGTCTATGCTTGTTAAAGAAACTCATTACAGCGCATTGATGAGTATTGAGGGCTCAACAATACAGTTTTAGAACAATTACTCACGATTTGGTGGCTGACCGGCTCTCAGCAGTTCCTGCCATGCAGATCGCTTTGTGGAAAAGGTCTGAAATGAACAGGTGAGCAGCAGATAGTAGGCAGTATGGTTAAGAGAATACGGCAAGAAATATTCCGAAATAAGCGTTTCTCACTGGTCGAATGCGGACTGAGATGAAGCAAATCCACACTTGCACTACCCGCACTCTGTCCCACAAGAGTAACATTGTTCTGCAATCCACAATTACTGTTTCGATGCTTCGGAAAGATTTCCGCGTCTCACCTTATCGCCTCCAAAAGCTGCGATATTCGCTTGAACCCACTTCAGTGCCTCAGTTTGATCCCAAAGTGCGATGTTTCCAGGACACGCAGCGTCTCCTGATTCATATCGAGCATTATGGCACTCTTGACCTCGCTACAAACACATTCCTTTTCTCACCAGTCGATAGGAAACCGAGGTATCCAAGACGATACTGAATGGTGACAAAGACGACTCCTCTACTCACCTGTCATAGGACAATTGGGAATGATCATGAGATGTAAGGATGGGACTCACAATATTCTCGCAGATGCCAATGTCTCCATAGGAGCTCGCCTCGCCAAATACGAATGCACCTCCGTGGATGAACACCATCACAGGAAAGCCTCAAGTTGAAATATTCATTCCATTCAGTAGGCTAATTTGCATACCTCCCAAATGCGCCTCCCAACAGGGCGTAAACACGTTGAGATACAAACAGTCTTCGGACATTTCACCGTGCTGAAAATGGCCATATTCTACACTATGATGAACTGGGAATTTTTAGTGTACAAAATTATTCCAACATCAGAGCAACCAAGCTTTTGTGATTTTTCAGCCTCTGTTAGACCTCACCAGTTCATCTTCCGGAAGTCCTGGGAATGGAACTTGAATGTTGCGAGGCGCAAACTTTATCGTTTTCTTGACGCCTTCCCATGGTGGTGGTGGTTGCGGCTTCTGGATAAAATATAGGCACGAGGATGAGAATCTCACTCGAAACCATGGAAGCTAGATTTATTCTGGTTCAGAACCTTCGGGAAAGTGCAAAATGTATTGCACAAAGGAAGAATCAAGGGGAACTCGACCTACTCTGAATCGCAGCTCGCCGACAGCAGGCGCTGCGAAAGGAATGCCCTGGAAGGAGCATTATCTAATTTTGACTCATTCTTGACCGATTTCAGTGAATTTAGTGATTAAATTGCTTGCTATGGAAATTTAACGACTGGGGAAATACCTGGAATGCATCAACTTGTCGGTCTCCTGCATGGATGAGTCTTCGCCCCTGCACTTTCCCATGAGAAGTAACCACGATGCGAGATGGAGGACAGTCTCCAGTCATCTGACGAATGAGCAAAGTACATCGAGAACAAAGCAAGTATCTTGTTAGATCGAATATTGGAGAGTGGTGGACGGACAACAATATGACATTTGAACGAGGATGATCTATTGGTGGAACAAGCGAGAAACGTGGGTAATGATCAATAGCGAAAGATAAATCGGGAAGTTAATGATCACTAAATCGAAAATCGAGTTGTAACGTGTTTGGAACGATATGGTCGACTTGATAATCTAAGAGTATCAAGAAGCAAATCGGAGGAACAAACGGTAAAGGTAGAGCATTTATACTGCATTCTCCCAACGAGCAAATGAATTGAGAGATAGAGGGTGCGTGAGGGGTGCCCATCATGTAGCGAGATAGGAGCTATGTGTATTCTTGTTTGTATTATTGAATAGCGAGACAGTGTGTTCAGCAGGAAGAGATCAGCCAAGCAGAGTGTGTCCTAAGTGAACTGCTCTCCTCCCCCCTCTCCTCATTGTGTGTAAATCAAAATCTCGATTTTTTTTAAATCGAAAACCTCTGTTCCCAAATGATCTCTAATTTAGGAAATATAGCTGTGCCAT
>LS488348.1:162949-182870 GCA_900490705.1 Pristionchus arcanus | reverse complement strand
ACACATACGTTTCACATCTTCTGTAAATAGGATATATTTTAACGAGTGCAGTATTGTCTCGCGATCTAGGTTAAAAATCCAAATATTACTTAGAAACATAGAAATCGACGTAGTTGATCACACTAGAATGAGCTCAACCATCAGGCTACGTAATGTTCTCGGACGACGCGATCTTCAACTTCTGGAATCCACTCAACCTCGATATCATGCAGGGAACGAAGAGGGCGCCCGGATGGGGACCGTGGTGAGTATAAAAATCAATCCGAGTCGATTCCGGTAAAAAAAAAGATCATGAACAAAATGAGGAAAGCTCGCGTAAATGTGTCTTCACAAAGTACCAAAAAACACGAAAATTTGCCGGTAACGCCCGGGAAACGTTCCCATTTCTCTGTCATGTACGATTGATTAGTTTTACAATCGTTCTCATCCGATAACAGCTAAAATCTGGGGATCGTAATCTGCAGTCTAATTCATTGCGTGATTCGATGTGGAATAGCAAAGATCAGAGTACAGCTAAACATCCGATCCATTCATATCAATTTTTTCTCTCAATTTCTATCTTCTTCCCTGTGCGGTGTACATGATACATCCCGCTCAACATACCGAACAAATAAATCCTGATTTCCTCTCTGAATTTATGTCTTTTCCTGGTTTCGTGATCAGCGTACATGACTTCATATATAGGGATGTTACACTGAATTCTCTTTTTCATTCGACCAGCCGGCTGTTCGATGAGATACTATGAAACTGCTTCTGTTGAAACAAGCAATTGATACAGATCAGAGTACAACCCCGCTCAACATCTCGTACAAATACTTTACGATTTCCATTGATATTCTCTCTTCATGATTTAATGATCGGCGTACATGGCTTCCTATGTCGGGAAAAGGGAAGCTCTCTTTTTCCCATGATGTTCGTTGAAACGCTACGAAACAGCTGCTGATCAAGCGAGCAATGCCATGACTCCATCCCGAACAAATAAATGCCGTTTTCCATTGAAATAGTATCGTTTTCCCAGGTGGCCGAACAAGCAATTCGGATGGGATGCAATGAACAGGACGATACAGCTGTTCGATGGTGCGTTGACTATCGGATAGCAAAGTGAACGATCAAAGTTTGGACCAATGGATCTTACAATTTTGGAGGGATCTAGGAAATTTGTAAAATGTACGTGATCATTGCGAAAACGGAGGAAACTGGGAAAGATAGAGCCACTTGATGGTATTTTTCCGCTGATTGCAACATCTTGAGCGATCGAAATTTGATCAAATTATTAATTATTTTTCAGGCAAGTACAAGGACGACCTTGAGGTGCAACACTTTGTAGAGGAGCTGAAAAGAGAGGTGAGTCGCGTTCAGTTGGGCTCTATCACAAGAGCAAGTTCGTTTTTTCTGCCATGTAATTGTGAGAGGAAGGAATAGGAGACGATAGAAACGACTTTTAATTGACTCATTGATGCTCGCCATTCAATTTTAGATACGCAATTTCTCAACAGTCAGAGACATTCAAAATAGAGAGTGAGAGTAAGATAATAGCTCTTGAAGATCGGTCGCAAAGAACGCATCGATATTGTGACGAAGAAGCAAGTGACGGACCCATACGCTTACCTCATGGTGGTCAGTGGTTATATATTTTTGTGCTGGTGTAGCAGAAGAAATCAGTACAAACGAAAAAGCCAGTCGTTTTCCATTATCTGTGAAACACATTCGTAGAATATATAAAAAAAAATAAAACCGGCTACTAGCTTCCACGAATTGATAATGAATTATCACTGGACTTCCAATCTTCTGCCGAAGGACGATGCCTGATAGGTCACAGATAAGCCTACATCCTTGATTAACGGGAAAACCTTTTTTTTGCTTCATTTCAGGGCGACGGATGGGTGATCGGCGACTGGATGTATGTGCCAACTTCCAATATCTCGTTTGTGGGCATGTTCGCTCAGGCAAGAAATGGAATTGCTAACGGGAGATAGGTCATGAAAAAAATAGTTACATAGTGGAGAGAATATCTCCTCTTGATGCTTTGAAAAATATAGAAAAAAGTGGTTTAGTGGAAAGTGGTATACGTTTCACAGTTTTTTTTTTGCTGGTTCTTTATTTTACAATGATTTGTGCAAGCTTTTCGTTTCAAAATACAATCATAAAACAAAATACTTCAGCTCGCGCACGAGGGCGAGTTCTTCCACGAGCTATTCGCTTCCAAGATGATGCACATTCTGCCCAGTGAGGGGTGAGCATTTACTTTGAGAATTCTGCTCATTAGAGGTCCAGAGAAATGCTAGATTGACCAGAAAGGCCGTAAAAATATTGCTCTTTTTCACTTAAAGCCCAAGAGACAATGCGCAATTCGCAAGACTCTACTGAGATTCTTACAGGGCGAACGACTCCGACCCCACGCGCATCCTATTCCTGTGGGGCGGCGAGCGAGCGGGGTAAGTTAACTATTATTTGTAACGATTAATTAAATAAATAATTAATTAAAATTAATGACAGATGGGCAACGAACTTCACTGCGTCGCTTCATGGCATGCACCCGATTAAGCTCACTGAGTTTCAGGTAATCATTCTTTGCCATTTCCCAGCTCCCATCTCAACCAGCATAAATCAGCCTAATTCGTCTAGCAATACTAAAGATAACAGCAAAGGGCAATCCTGATTTTATTTAATAGCATTTTGAGCCAGCTACTTCGACAAACTGAGTTATCGCAGGAGAACCCTTTCCGGCATAAATAGATAATAATTGTAAATAATGTTTCAGAAAATGCCCGAACGAGCAACTTTCTGTGATGTCGTACTGGACAAATTCTACCACAACATCTTCAGAATAGGCAATTGGACGTGACCTTCGATCGGAGAGATCAAAGATCATAGATCAAAAAGAGCATTAATATAGGTTCGGATCAGGTTCATTTGCTGAAAACTGGTACTTATTCGCATACTGTGATGAAATTACTCGAAATGTTCTCTTTCAGGTCGCCATCATTACAAACAACTGGCAGTGGGGCATCGGTATGGGCATGCTGCAGCGGATGTATGAGGGTGAGGAAGGTCCCGCCGCAACACTTTGAGCAAACTATTGAGTCGAAAAAAAAACTATTGGATACTGGCCGAATTTTCTACTGTAGTTTCTTTGCTGGCAAACACGTCATTCATTGACGCGCTTTCAAATTGCTGGCTTTCAACTACTAGGGGAAACTCATCAATTTACAAATAAATAGGTGGAATTGATTGTAAATTTGGATGCTATTCGAAGCATTAATGAACTTGAAAAGGGATTTTTCTAGCCAACTTCGCAATGCTAATCTTCTGTGGTCACTATCCGAAGCAGGGAAAAGACGCGGAGAAGAAGGAATATCCGGAAGGAATGGCGGGTGGAGATTGTGAGTTTGATCAGATTTTAAGATTATCTATTTTTCACATGATCTGCACATGATCTGAAGGTATGCTTCAAAATCATATCAAAAAGTAATGTATTCCGATATTTTCGATAGGACTGCATCGCTCTTGTCATAAAACATAAAACTTTGAGCAATAAAAATTGAATAATACTTGCAGTGACATACCCCAACCTGAAGAGGCCGATCAACTACATCGACTTGTCTAATGAGGAGGTCATTTTAATTATAGTTATTCTTAACATAAAATAAAATAATTTATTTCAGGTTCGATGGGGCTATCTGATGTACTACTGCCTTGCGAAAGTGGAGGAGATGAAGATACAGAATGTGAAAGGTTCGCTATTATTGAGTTTATTATTCCCCCACAAGAAACAAGTGAGTTTCACAACCACTGTAAGTATGTAACTTTTAAAAGTAATGCAGTATTGCTTCGCTATCGAAGTTTAAAAATTCGTATATTTGCGAATTTAACAATCCGCGTATTTGATCACACTAGAATGTGCTCAACCATCAGGCTACGTAATGTTCTCGGACGATGCGATCTTCAACTTCTGGAATCCACTCAATCTCGACATCATGCAGGGAACAAAGAGGGCGCCCGGATGGGGGCCGTGGTGGGTATCAATATTTTCATAGCTTTCATCCGATAAAAGCTAAAATATGAGATCGCAACTTGCAATCTAGTTGATTGAACGATTTCCTGTAGAATTACACAGATCAGAGTACGGCTCATCTCATCCATGGTGTTCGAGAAAATGCTCTCAATTTCTATCTTCTTCCCTGTGCGGTGGACATGATACATCACGCTCAACATCCCGAACAAATAAATCCTGATTTCCTCTCTGAATTTCTCTCTTTTCCTGGTTTCGTGATCAGCGTACATGGCTAGGGAAAACGGATATTACACTGAATACTCTTTTTCATTCGACCAGCCGGCTGTTCGATGAGATGCTATGCAACAGCTTCTGTTGAGACAAGCAATTGATACAGATCAGAGTACATCCCGCTCAACATCTCGAACAAATAAATTACGATTTCCACTGATATTCTCTCATGTTCCAGGTGGCCTAACAAGCAATTTGGATGGGACGCAATGAATAGGACGATACAGCTGTTCGATGGTGCGTTTTCTATCGGATAGCAAAATGAACGATCAAAGTTTGGACCAATGGATCTCAAAATGTTCGAGGGATCTAGGAAAATTGCAAAAAGGAACGAGATCTTGAATATCGGAAAAAGGGAATATGAACGATCGAAGTTTGAACAAACGTAGGCCATGTTACATGAACTCGAAATCCATTACATTCAAGGGATAAAAAAACGAGCATAATCACATATTCTTAGCATTATTGCGCTCGAGTAAGGGCTCAAATATCATTGCTAATTTGTAAAATGGTAAACATTACTTTTCAGGCAAGTACAAGGACGACCTTGAGGTGCAACATTTTGTAGAGGAGCTGAAGAGAGAAGTGAGTTGCGTTCGGCTACTATTGCATGCAATAGTAAGGGCTGTTTTTTGCCCAATTATGATGCGAGGAAGAAATTGGACACGATAGAAAAGACATGGGATAGACGGGCTTTAGTGAAATATGATTGCAGATCGGTCGCAAAGAACGCATCGATATTGTGACGAAGAAGCAAGTGACGGACCCATACGCTTACCTCATGGTGGTCAGTGGTTATATTTTTTGTGCTGGTGTAGCAGAAGAAATCAGTACAATCGAAAAAAGCCAGTCGTTTTCCATTATTTGTGAAGCACATTCGTAGAATATTAAAAAAATAAGTTAAAACCGGCTACTAGCGTCCACGAATTGATTATGAATTTTCGCTGGACTTCCAATCTTCTGCCGAAGGGCGATGCCTGATTTAGGTCACAGATAAGCGTACAGCCTTGATTAACGGGATAACCTTTCGTTTGCCGCATTTCAGGGCGACGGGTGGGTGATCGGAGACTGGATGTACGTGCCAACTGCGAATATCTCGTTTGTGGGAATGTTCGCCCAGGTAAGAAATGGAATTGCTAACGGGAGATAGGTCATGAAAAACATAGTTACATAGTGGAGAGATTTTCTGCTTCCAACTTTTCCTTCGAGGTCATGAAAAAATATGATAAATATCTTACAATTAGAAAATATCTAAAAATATCATTAAAAATATGGAAAAAAAGTATTTTATTGCTGCAGCATACGTTTCACAGCTTTCTTTTTAGATGGTTCCTTATTTTATCAATGATTTGTGCAAGCTTCGCTTTTCAAAATACAATAATAAACTAAATACTTCAGCTCGCTCACGAGGGCGAATTCTTCCACGAGCTCTTCGCCTCCAAGATGATGCACATACTCCCGAGCGAGGGGTGAGAAATACTACTTACGTGTCGCCAATGGGTTGGCTTTTTCCACTCTAAAGCTGTATTTTATTAGCGATTTATCAAACATGAAGTGTGGAATACGAAAAGCTACCATGAAATAGAGATTCTTACAGTGCAAACGATTCCGACCCCACCCGCATCCTCTTCTTGTGGGGCGGCGAGCGAGCGGGGTAAGCTAATTAATATTTGTAACGATTAATTAAATAATTAATTAATTAAAATTAATGGCAGATGGGCAACGAACTTCACCGCGTCGTTGCACGGAATGCACCCGATTAAGCTCACGGAGTTTCAGGTAATCATTCTTTACCATTTCCCAGATTTAATTTAATAGTATTTTGAGCCAGCTGCTTCGACAAACTGAGTTATCGCAGGAGAACCCTTTCCGGCATAAATAGATAATAATTGTAAATAATGTTTCAGAAAATGCCCGAACGAGCAACTTTCTGTGATGTCGTACTGGACAAATTCTACCACAACATCTTCAGAATAGGCAATTGGACGTGACCTTCGATCGGAGAGATCAAAGATCAAAGATCAAAAAGAGCATTAATATAGGTTCGGATCAGGTTCATTTGCTGCAAACTGGTACTTATTCGCATACTGTGATGAAATTACTCGCCGTTTCTGTGATTATTGTTGTGTTTCGGGATAAAAATTCAGTGTTATTGTGCAAGAAATATTCAGGTTCATTTGCTGAAAACTGGTACTTATTCGCATACTGTGATGAAATTACTCGTCTTTTCTGTGATTATTGTTGTGTTTCGGGATAAAAGTTCAGTATTGTTGTTTGAGAAATGTTCATAATTCACATGAAAAGGCTGACTTGAAAGCATTGCTCCAGCAAATCACGGCATTGGCTCACGGCAGTTGTCTCTCGATCTGTTGTTTTATCGAAGAATCACACCTCCAAAATACTTATTTTAAATAGGAAATTCCGGAAACTCTGTGCATCACATTTTAAACCATTGTACTATGATTAGCTTGGGGAAAATCAAATAAACTGCACTGACAATGGAACAGCATGACGATTCAATTTCAATTAAAGCACCGAAGAATAGCCAAATGTCCATCTGCACCATTAAGCAAATGACACTTTGGGGACGGAAGAACGAAATTCATTCTTCCTTTTTCTCTTTCTTGTCGATTTTCCTATTATTATATTGGTCGAGATGATTGATTCCGTTGAACATTTTATTTCGGGGGAAATTCGAAGAGATCTCTATTTATCCAGTGATGGCTTTGCATGACTCTCCTCATTTTGCGTGCTCTCTCGAGTTTGCGAAAATACGATGGAATGGTCCAGTCTATGTTTGCTCCGCCTATCGATGGTTTCACTTTGCTATTTTTTTGCCGCTGGTCCCCCATCTCACTCTCTATTTTTTCCATTGGTGTTGACGGAGGTCTACTGGGAAGAAACGTTCCCGGTGGTTCCCCCTCTTTGATCTTTCTTCCTTTGAAGAGTGAGTTGACGAGGGTGGGGGAAACCAGAGTTCTTTGTCGGAATTCTGGTTATTGATTCGCTTTAATATTATTAGTTGTTCAATTCACTTGCTGTTTGCTCAAACTAGGTAGGGTTGACTGTTCTTTTTTTCCGGAATATATATTCGAAACGGAATCAATACAGAATGATCATTGTGCGGCTGTCATTCCGGAAGGAGTGCAAATTCGCCCTTAGCAAACGGAATTATCCGATTCCGTTTTCGTTTAGTCAACCACGAAAACTACCATTCGTTTCAGCCGCAATACCCCTTTGCAGAATGACCCAGCCAATGCTCGTCACATGCGCGTTTCTTCTCCTCGCCACCACTGTAATCATGATGTTTTTGGAGGTTTTCGAGGTGAGCAATGTTATTCTTGTAAACATTGATAGTGTTACTACAGAAAAACATATAACTCCGTGAAACGCAACGAATTTCGTACAGTGTCCAATAGATGAAGGCAGATGTGGAAAAATAATTTCCAATCATTCAGATCGCTCCCATTTCAAGCAAGCTGGACTGGGGAACAATTTCGAGATTGAAGCTCGAACAGAGGAATCCCGGTGGTTTCGCTGAACTAATGTGAGCTTGGAATCCTCATTGAGAGGCACAAAATGATAATGTGTTACGTATGGAAAGTCAGAAACTGTAGTTTAAATACACAACCATAAAAATCCAAAAAAATAAAAGCTTCTAGGAAGAGTATGCCCTCAAAGAGGACGTCGAAGTGGATCGTCGTTACATCGATCGCCGCACCCACAGACGACGTCAAGGTTGGTTAACTGTTTATATGGGGTTGGGAAGGACAGGGAAAGGCGGGTCTTCGAAAGGTACCGCTGGATAAGTTTCACCGAGGCATCAAAAAGCGAACGAAAATAGAGCGTTCGTTGTGTAGTTCATCAGGTCAGAAAAAAATTATCATTGCTATAAAAATACATTACCTGTGAATGCTTCCAGAGACTCGCCTCCTACCCTGATTGGACGTTGGTCGTCGTCGGGGATACAAAGACTCCAGCGGATTGGAGTCTGCCGGATGTTCATTATCTATCGATTGAAACACAGGTTAGCCGCATGCACTGCAATTTAAACGCTTCCAAGTAGGTATGAATTGACCAAAAAGGGTATGTGGGAGGGCTGGTGGGCAAACCAAACTTCAAAAATCGTCCTCGTAATCGTCCCGATGTGCAGATAGAAAAAAATATTTGCGAGCTAAAATAGTTGCACGCAAGTTCACTTATGTTTCACCGACACCAAAATTGTCTACCGAGTGTTCTCGCATCGATAAATTATCCTTTCTTCTGATTCTGAAAAATGACAACATCTCCAGGAAGCGATGGGCTTCGAGTCGGTGCAGCGGCTGCCGACGCGGAGCTACACGAGAAAGAATGCTGGGTGAATTTCAAAAATCAATTTTTAGAATATTTAAAAAAAAAATAACAACCTAAATTGAGATACCTCTACGCGATCGCCAACGGCGCCCAGTGGATCTACGATACGGACGATGACAATAAACCGTTTGGTAGGGGAATTGATTTCTGGATTTCTTCTGGTATTTATGATCTTGCTGACTTTGATGTAGAATCAACCTCGCTGTTGAGAGAAATAGCGAGGGAATAGAATGAATATCTCAGGCAAGGGCCTCGATCAATTCGAATACGCCACTGACAGAACGCGCGGATTGAGATTCACCACGTTGGAGTGGCCAAATGGAACTATGCAGTGAGCATTTTATCCCATGCATGACAGTGTTCATGACTTCTCAGCTACTCAACCACCGTAAAAAATAAATGCTTCCTCGCGTAGAGCCGTGAATTATTTCTGGAGAGAATATGTTTCAGAGAGAACATAACAGTTCGCGATGTGTTATCTTTTCAGTGAGTATCAGATACTCGGTTGAAATAAAATAAAATAAATAAATTGAATGGAAATTTTTCATTCCAGGGAGTCTCTCTTCAATCCGTATCGTCACTTTGGCCGGCCAGACATGTGGCCGAGAGGATTCCCACTCGAGCACATCAAGGTAGTGTTGCGACTAATGAATGCGAAAAGCATTTTTACTCTAACAAAAAGAACATATACCTCGAGTCGATACCAAGTCCCGAACTCCACTGCTCATAACTGGATATCCACAAATGTAGCTTTCGATTTCAGAATCACGACCACCACGACGGCAGTTATCGACTGTGTCGCGTACAACGACCTCCCGCTGTGCAGCAGGGAATCGTGCAGAAAGTAAGGGTATTCGTTGCATTATATACCTATTAAAAAGATGTGTTTCTTAGTGTGTGTTGCGGTCTTAGAGCACACAATAAAATATCATTAATTCTGGCGTTGTCTGGAAATTTTCTGTTGCACCTTGTTGCTTCACATTCGGATATGCTTCACTAGTGTGATATTCGCTGGAGAAAGCTCTCCACCGTGATCGATATCCAACAAATTAAGCAAAATTTAATAAATTAGTTGCAGGACCCAGACGTGGATGCTATATTCCGGCTTCTCCATGCTGAGCCGGCCACCGGACTCGATGAGACATTCAGCGAATTTGCGCCACCGGTCATTCTCGCTCCCGGTAGGGTAACGACGATGTGTTGTGGTATTAGAAAGAAGCTGTTAATCGAAAATATTTTCTAAAACAAAAATCATGTTGAATTGTGTTCACAATCAGGTACTTACGCTCCGTGGAACTCGCAAAACACGCTCTTCGCTCGCTCAGCATTCTTCGGCCTTTTTCTGCCGACTACGGTAGCGTCACGTTATTAGTTGTTACATATTTCAGTAATTATTAATTTTTTTTGTTAATATTTTAAGGTTGCCTTCCGAGTGACGGACATCTGGAGGAGCTTCTTCACGCAGGTTCTATAACAAAAATATTTTTTTAGATATTGTATTGTGTGAACGGGAAAATTGCAACCATTCACTTCAGAACTGATTTCAAGAAACTTTGAAACATAGTTTTTTCTCATTTTTCTACAGGATGCTTCCAACACAAAGCGGGAAGTACACGGTCCAGATTAATGTTCAATAGGACACGTTCGATCACTTTACGCGGTGTTCTGAACATTTATTTCTTAGGCCCTTCTTCACGCCGCGGGCGAGACTGTATCCTTCGTCCCTGTAAACGCGATTCAGAAGAGAAACGCGCACAGCTATCTGAAGGACTTTGATGATGAAATGTCCGCACCTCTTTTATTATTCCTTACGAGTTCCTAATTTTTGTTCAGTGACCGCCAGAAAAATTCCAATCGTTCAGTGACGTCTACGATAAAGCCGGCAAGATCGTGGAGTTCATTGATGATTGGATGTGCGCTTCCGAAACAATGGATAAGTAAGGAAATCATTCGTCTCTGTAGTTTGATGTTTTCGCGATAGAATGATATCAACATTAATATCAACGTTTATAAACAATATCCCAGATGCACTATCGAGTTGGCCGGTCACTTCGCTGAACAGGGATTCTGGGGCAATGAGGACGCACAACTCGTTGTTCATTGGGTGCTGGACCTGCTGAAGATCGGGTGAGACTTCATCATTGGAGGTTAAACAACTAGGAAAACCCGTGGCCAAATAATGAAATGAGAAGTGTTGAAACAACATGACATCACCAAGCGTATTTGTCTTTTGACGACTAAAGCTTTGGAAGCAACCTTCACTTTGATCTCAGCTACACCTTCCCCTCCGTTCGTCGAAGCGCCCGTAGCGAGTACGCAATCGGAGACGACAAGGATCTGAGGAGGAACTGCAGGTTAGCATATTTGATATTCGAAAAGCCGTAGATCAACTAAATACGTTACCAGTCGAAAGCATTGCACTTCCAGTAAATACAATATCCTCGTGTTTGATTGGAGATTGAATTAGTAAAAATAATATTTTCTCAGACGTGTCCACGTTTCATTCACAAACGATCTCCCAGCGGACAAATCGATGCCGGCTGAGAAAAGAGCAGCGGCCAAGATTAATAATTTTGGCGATTTAAAGGTTGGATTTATTTTCATTTTATCGAAATGTATCGAAAATATCGAAATGGAAAGATGCAAAAGATATGTTTCACGTTGTCAATTAGTTCTCAATTATTATGTAGTTTGCCAGCCACACTGAAGTCGAAAAAATACTATTATTTTAAGTTTAACTTTCTAGGAATGGTGCGGCAAATCAAATTCGTCCGTGCGATCAGAGCAATGGTATTTTCCAGCACCGGACCATCTAGCCGAAGCAACATTGGAGAATAAGACATTGACTGATAACTATCATACTGTGAGAGTTACAAGAAAATGGTTAGGGATCGATTGAAGATCAGAATAGTTTTATATTTTTATGGACACTCAGGGGCTAGCTCATTGCCACAACACCCAACCAAATTCTTATTTGTTGTCATTGAAACTTATTTGAAAAGAAGGATTGACCACCAATAATCAATACAACAAAGGCTATCCAACTTTTTTCGATTCCAACTAATACTTTTTGTTGGTATTTCTACTTAACTTCGATATGAAATAAATCTTCGATACGAAAAAATTACGCTTGCAGGTCGCCATCATCACGAACAACTACCAGTGGAGCTTAGGGATGGGAATGCTACAGAGGATGTATGAGGGTGAGTTATTTTTATTACATTGAAAGGGTTAACATTACTGGATCATTTAAAAATTCCAGATTTTCAACAGCTGCATGAAACTCAACCAATTCAGAATCACGAGTAATAAAAGAAAAATACAAAATTACTTCTTCCATTTCCAGCCAACTTTGCAATGCTCATCTTCTGTGGTCACTATCCAAATCAGAGCAAGGAAGCGGAGACAAAGGAACATCCGGAGGGAATGCAGGCCGGAGAGTGTGAGTTGAGATTGTAAGAGAAAATTGTTTTTTTTTAATAATCCAATTGCTTTTCGTTGTAAAATATTCATTAAATGGCGGGAGATTGTGAGTCTTTTTCATGGAACAAGCAGTATCGCTAATTGTGTGGAAAATGTTTGACGACCTGTCCAATGCAAAAGAATCTCTTAGTACTCGTTAGGAGGTCGTTCTGATGATTAAATAAATTTATACGTTTTAGCGACGTTCCCCAACCTGAAGAGACCAATTAACTACATCGACTTATCGAATGAAGAGGTAATTTTAACTTATTGATAATAACTGAAATTAACATCAGGTTCGCTGGGGCTTCCTGATGTATTACTGTTTCGCGAAAGTTGAAGAGATGAAAATCCAGAATGTTAAAGGTTCGTCATCTTTTTCTTCTACAACCGTAAGATAAATAAGCTTCACAGTCCGCATAAGTTCGATTTGTCGCTGACAAATTTAGTATATGATTTTCTCATCAGTCCACCCCAAAAATAATATGAATGGCTGAATCCCAGCAAGTGATAATGCATTGATCAGATTGTCACTGATTGACAATGAGTTCTTTTCATATTGTATTGATCAAAACGAACTGAAGTATTGAGGATTACCGGAAGCTAATAAGTTATCAGGCTACGTAATGTTCTCGGATGACGCGATTTTCAACTTCTGGAATCCTCTCAATCTGGACATCATGCAGGGAACGATTAGAGCTCCCGGATGGGGACCGTGGTATGTTCAATCATTTTCCAATACCTTTAAAAAATGTTTTTTCACTCCATTATAATTTTTTTATAAACTTCCATCCAACCAGTATAGAAATAAACACAGATCAGATATCATCGAGAGCGCATGCACAACACCATGTTTTACTGAACGTATTGAACGTTTATTGTTTTATTGTTCATATTCGCTCATTGCAGGTGGCCGAGCAAGGAATTCGGATGGAACGCCATGAACAGGACGATACAGCTGTTCGATGGTACGTTTACATTGCATTAAATCACTACAGTATACGTGTTCGCGTGCTCGCTTGATATAATGGGAGAATGAAACAAAATGGAAAGAGTAGTAATACAAAATTGAACGATCACCGTTTGAGCAAACATTTCCACAGGTGTCTCTGTCACTGACAAAACTCTCACATGCATTTAGGGACTGTTGTAGATCTAATTCAATAACAGAAACAGACTAAAAAAACAAAAAAACATATTCAGGCAAGTACAAAGACGACTTCGAGGTGCAGCATTTTTTGGAGGAACTGAAGAGAGAGGTTAGGACTTTCTTATCGAGGGTTGCCTCACTCCGTTGTATATTCACAATCATATACATATTTGATCATTACAGAAGAAAATTGACGGAAAATTGTATTAGGGGTCTTCAGTGCCCAGCAATTACATTATCCTTCAACCATTTTTTTATTGCAGATCGGCCGCAAAGAACGCATCGACATAGTGACAAAGAAGCAAGTGACGAACCCATATGAGTATCTCATGGTGGTCAGTGAAGATATCTTTGAGTTCGAGGGGAAGATTTTTAATTGCGATATCACATGACAAGATCATCGAATTCTCTTATTTTTCAGTGAATTTACTAGCTTACTGAAACTCATTCAATCTCAAAAAATAATCGGCGCTGTTTCTATTAGCTTACTCATCCTAGCAGTTGGTTCACGATCAGGGCTGGGCAAAAATTTCACGGCCTCTCATTTCACAATGCTCTCTCGTCGGTTAGAGACAGCGAGAGAGTATTGCGAAATGAGAGATCCTGTACAATTTTGCACAGCCTTGTTCACGATGCATTGCAGGGCGACGGCTGGTGCATCCATGACTGGATTTACGTTCCGACTGCCAACATATCGTTTGTGGGCATGTTCGCGCAGGTATATTTTTTAAATCGCAAACGATATAGTCGCATTCCCGAATAAGTTTCACGGGCTTCATATTCACAATTTCCGTAATATTTCAATGATTTTGATAGCGTCTTGTAATTTCGAAATTCATAAAGAAATGATGACATTCTCAGCTCGCTCACGAGGGCGAACTGTTCGTCGAGCTGTTCGCCTCGAAGCTGCTGCACATTCTGCCGAGCGAGGGGTGAGATTACTAATTATTTGTTTGGAATATACTCCATAATCCCCGGAACCTGTGCATTAGATGCATCTATTTCACTTATCAAGTACGGGGTGAGAAAGCTGTCGTAACTTTGAGTGCTTGCGACTCAAAAGTGATCAAATTCCATGAATATTCACCTTTTTTATTCCTAACCTGGGGTGGTATTCTTTCTCAAATTTCGGCACGTGCCGAAATTATTTTCGGCATTCCGAAATCCATTTCGCTCGCGTGCTGGGGGATCGCGCGGTCGGCCGAAAATGAGAGGGACCTCGCGAATGCCGAAATATTCGGCAGAATGATTTGACGAATGAGAGATTTGTAAGGGGAAATTCGGCACTCTATTTTGAATGCCGAATATTTTGAGAGGGGGACAAAGGAAATTCGGCACGATTTCGGAAATTCGGAAAGAGATTTTGGCAATTCCGAAAAATATTTTGGAAAATTGGGGGATTGTTGAGGTTCGAATATCGATGGCTCTGAAGTAACGGTAGAATTACAATATGCTATGTGACTATTGTGAGTAGGCTATACAGTCCAGCTTGATTCCCTCCTGAAAACAATCCGTCCTGGCCGGGCCGGGACGGTCCCTAACGGAAGCGGTCGGCGAATAGAGTTAATATTCTCTCCTTCTAGGTGGCCGAGCAAGGAATTCGGATGGAACGCCATGAACAGGACGATACAGCTGTTCGATGGTGCGATTACATTGCATGAAATCACTACAGTATACGTGTTCTCGTGCTCGATTGTTATAATGGAAGAAAGAAACGAAATGGAAAGAGTAGTAAAGCAGAATTTGAACGATCACCGTTTGAGTAAAAGCTCGCATGCATTTAGGGATCGGCTGTAGACCAGAATTCAAAATCAGAAACAGACAAAAAAAATCATATTCAGGCAAGTACAAGGACGACTTCGAGGTGCAGCATTTTGTGGAGGAACTGAAGAGAGAGGTTAGGACTTTCTTATCGAGTGTATCCTCATTCCGTTGTCTTCGTATATTCACAATCATATACATATTTCATCATTAACGAAAATTGACGGAAAATTGTATTAGGGGTCTTCAGTGCCCAGCAATTACTTTATCCTTCAAGCTGATTATTGCAGATCGGTCGCACCGAACGCATCGACATAGTGACAAAGAAGCAAGTGACGGACCCATATGAGTATCTCATGGTGGTGAGTAGACGTCGAAATAAGGAAATTCTCCAGATGGCATACTCTCCTATGAAATCAATCTTATGTTTACATAGAGATATCTTTTAGACGTTTATCCAGGAAACTACAATGGAATCGTGTTTATTCAATTTTTAGCGCATTTACTAGCTTTCTGAAACACATTCGTTCCCAAAGTATTGCGTGTCCAATCGGCGCAGTTTCTGATACTCAATTTTTCAAATATTACCCATATGATGATTTGTTCACTGTGCATTGCAGGGCGACGGTTGGTGTATCCACGACTGGATTTACGTCCCGACCTCCAATATCTCCTTCGTGGGCATGTTCGCGCAGGTATCAAATATTTTGAAAAATACGCGTTCGTTATACTCGCAGTTCCGAATACGTTTCACGGGCTTCATGAATATATTCACTATTTCCGAGATATTTCAATGATTTTGAAAGGGTCTTGTAATTTCGAAATTCATAATGAAAAACGACACTTCTCAGCTAGCTCATGAGGGCGAATTATTCGTAGAGCTGTTCGCCTCTAAGTTGCTGCACATTCTGCCGAGCGAAGGGTAAGGAAAAACTGTCGTAACTTTGAAATTCGAACTCAAAATTTCAAAAAAATCGACAGCAATGAGTTATTAGCAAAATTGCGCATTGGCTGTGAATTTTCACCTGTATTTACTCTCAAACTGTGATTCCTTGTAAAAAGCTCCCGCTATCTAACCAAAGATTGATTATTTCAGCTCGCACAAGGACATTGATCCACTGCGCGTCCTCTGGTTGTGGGGCGGCGATAGAGCGCTGTGAGGAATATTTTTGAATTAATTAATTAATTAATACTAATTGCAGCTGGGACAAAAATTACACCGAGACCCTGCTCGGAATGCATCCGATCAAGCTGTCAACGTTTCAGGTACGTTATTTATGCTCATCTCCTTTAGAATTCGCTTCACTAGTTATGAAATTACATCCTTACTTGATCTTAATGATAAATATATACAGTAAAATATATACAGTAAGATCATATATGCAGTAAAATTCCAGTCACTTCACAATATAAAAAAATCTTTCAGCTTATGCCAGTGCGCGCAAAGTTTTGCGATGTTGTGCTGGATGCATTCTATCACAACACCTTCAGAATTGGCAATTGGACGTGATTTTCAATTGAAGAGATTAAAGATCAAAGATCAGTATTATAGGCTCAAATTAAGTTCATTTGCTCTGGTACTTATTCGCATGATGTACTTACTGTTATTTGTTGGTATAAAGGTCAGTATTATCGTGAAAGAAAGACTTTACATTCGAACAACAAAGACCCAATTGAATTAATTAAAGTGGCATGTGTTATCGGTTTATGCTTGTTCTTAGTTCATAGCGGAATTCTACAGAATATCGACTTTAGAATTGATAAGTAATAGAGCTTTATTTTATTGTTCTCTGTTCAAGTTCAAACACGATGGAGCATTATCGGATAACAATTCCATGCTTCAACCTTGTCTCATTACTGATTTCTTCTTGGCTGGAAACCTGTCAACATGAGAGTAAGTTGTATACATTTTCAGCTTTATAAAATCTTAAAATGTAATAATGTTCCAGATCCTTCCCGGGTTCGTAGTTTTCAATATTGTTTCCATCGCATTGGATATATTCGCGTGTTTTCTCAACATTGGTGGGCATTGGTATATTTTTGGTTGAAAAAAAGTATTACAGCGCTAATATTCGCATTGTATTCATACGCGTCGCATTTGGACAAGAAAACAGCGTAAGCTAAAAAATATATATAAGATCAAGGAAATTTTTATATTTCAGAACGTTCGCGATATCCTATTCCATTCTGAGCATTATTTTTGCGATCGGGCACATGCTAGTTCTACCGGTAAGCTTCAGACATGAATTTAACCTATATTACATATTTACCGGCACTAATTAGCAAAAAAAAACTTCCGCCTGGTCCATAAGAGTTTCAGTGGAGATTAGACAACGAACATCTGTCGGTTATCGGTCGGTGAAACTTAATCTCTGACTATCATCAAGAAAACACCATCTGTTTGATTTCTTACTTCCTCCTAACACATTTGCATCACTTGCTGAACTAGAACGGGATTACAGGGCGTGTCTCCTCAAGGAAGAGATCACCTCATTAAGGGCTCTATGTGCCCGAATTACCAATTCTGATCAGTTTTTCAGTTCGAGGTTATCTTCGATGGTGTCGGCATCAACTTCGCCGCTTCTTTCCTTCACGATGAACGGGCTGCGGGTTACATCACGCATTTCATCGTTAGTTTCTCTTCGAATTCGCGTTTGTATTCCGCTCGCATTCTTCATCGTGATGTAATGAGTGCCGACACAATTGTAAATTGCTTACCACACTATGTTACTTTTCTATTCAGATTTCGCCCTGTTACATGGCCCTTCTCGAGTGCGGCGCATTCAACTTTCTCTACAAATACGCGGCGACTTGCAGGTATTTTTCTTCATAAGGAGATCCACTGGACGTAGCCGGAAATTGCAGTAAGAAATTGTACGACCTATTTCACAACAAATTTTTCATGGCAGCTCTGTCGACGTTGGCGAGTAAGTGATTATCGCTAAAATCGGAATTCCTGCTCTCAAAATTTGCAGCAATCTGGATCCTGTTGCACGTGTTTGCCACGGCATACTTCAAGCCATCGCACGCATTCCGAGAAAAGGTTCTCAAGATTTATTGCTTATTGACAGCGAAACGACTATTTAAAAACACGAATAATGGCTAACATGTGTCAGGTAGCACTGGCATTGAACGACAGATTCGGAACAGACTTTAGAAATCCATGTGTGTACTTTGGCGGAATTGATAAGGATGCATCCGGAGTAAGAATGATAATTCAAATATTAAGTAGAAATATATATTTGCAGAAGCAAGCCCAAGGCGTTGGAACTGTCATTGCGACGGTCAACTTCATGTCATTAATATCCTGCTGCCTAGGTGAACTCTCGACAATATTCTTGAACATGAAAACATTACAACTAACAAACACAATCAGGCACGATGCTTTGGTGTGGCTGGAGAATTCAGCGAATGATCGGATCAAATAAAATAAGCGTGCGAGTAAGAAAAGTTCATCGACAGGCGTTGAAACTATTGGTGCTTCAAGTAACTTTATTTTCAAAATTATTTTGAAAATATATATTTGAGACATTCAACCCACTGTTCTTCGCAGTTTTCCCGTTGTTCATACCTGTCATGTTGATACAAGCGAAAGTAACGGTACCAGGTCGGCATTATTAGCTAATTTTAGATAGCAAAGAACTGCGCTTCTAGAGGCATTCTCCTGGTTCAATGCTTTCGTTCTTCTTTTCTTTCCCCTACTGAATCCCGTTATCTTTGTTCTCTGCATCAAGGAGTTTAGGTGAACGGCTATTTATTCATTTTACGAAACTAATCTAATTTATTTTCCAGAAACACAATGCTTGTTCGTCTCAACTGTTGGACGCGCAAATCTGAGCCAGCGCACACATTGTCCCTCTCTAGACGGTCGACTCCGTAAATTAGTTATCAGTAATATAAATACTAAAAATATATGAAAAATTGGTGCATTCATTGAGACAGTCATTCAATGGAATTATTCAAACTGTTGATGAATTTTTGATTACGAGAGTTTATCGGGACAGTGGGTCTTCCGAAGTGAGTTTTCCTTGATTCTATACATTCACAGCAACTTTCGCAGAATTGCCACCTTCATCTTGTCTGTAAGCCCTTCGAATTCCTTTTCCTCCTGAAAAAATGGGAAGAATAGGGGCATAATTTCGTTCAAAACGTGTCTTGGGAATGCAGTAAGTCGGACAGAAACTGAAATTTCTCACCGCAAGTGCCTTCACTTTGCGACTCTTGTCAAGCAGGTTCAGGCAGTGGCCCTGCAATGCGATGATCGTTATCCAAAATCATGATTTTAATTTTAAATGTGTATAATAAATGAGTAAGAGATTGCTGACAGTAAGAGCGGCCAATCCATGTTTGTCACCGACGGCGATTTTCTGGCAGGTGGTCAACTTGTCGTTTGAAAAGAGGAACTGTTCAATCTTGTGCTTGACCTCCTGAAAAAATATCAATAACTTTTTACTCGACTTTACTAACAATGATAATTATGATGACGTCAATTCGCATACTTTTTCGCTGTACTTTCAATTTATAAAAATGCTTTTTTAATAATAAAATAACCTGCAAGTCGAAACGATCGGCCAGTGAGAGCAGCGGGTCGACATGATCGACTGAAAAGCATTTTTAAAAAATATTGATAAATATATTTTTAAAAAATACCATACCATCGATCGATTTGCCCGTTGGGTAGAGGATTTGCAACATCTCGACGAATTGCTGGAAATCAACGCATTTTTTATCAGAACGAATTAAACAGTCCTAAAAACGTTCGCAGAAAGAACTATGCAATCAATCAGTCGGTATATGTACAACATGAACTTTTGTTCCTGTCATCATCAATAGATACCGTGACCCGATCAGAAACTGCCCTACACTAATCAATTCCCTCACCGAATACTGCACATCTTGCAACTCCACAA
>LS488348.1:137594-157403 GCA_900490705.1 Pristionchus arcanus | reverse complement strand
TTCATACTCAGTAACGGGGATCAAGGGGTGGAATCGTCCGGTAGGGGTTTAGAAATAGGGTACCAACAACAAGGAACGTTATCAGTGATTACTGATAGTGTTCTTATGGCTTGCCTAATAGCACACACTAGTTTGTCCACTATAAGCAAAAATGTCTGTACACTATTTGTAACGGAGGTGTTTAGCTACTACGCGCATCCACGAATGGTATGAGCCAGCGAGACTAATGCTTGACTTTAACGGCAATAGAAGTTTCTACGAATTATTTTTTCGCTTGGACCAATAAAGAAAATGTAGTGCCGACCTTCAGCAACGAGCTTCTGGCGGCACTCCTCGGCGTTGCGTGGCGGAGTGGAAGCAACGGACGACGGGTTCTGAATATAATAATGTTTATGCATATTTACATGTAATAACTAAAAAAATGTTGTCTATGTATCGCAGTTATCATTGTTTTTATATCAAAACTACACAAAACATTTGCAAAAGCCACCAAGAGCATTCTTCAACCAGATTCCTGAAGCGGGAAACAATGAATGTACCATAGACAGCGCGGTGCTGACGTCATCGACCGCCTCCTCGTTACTGTCGTCATCCGAATGAGATGAGTGCAGACGTATGAGGGAGGTGAGGTCGTCGTTCTGAACGGGGAGAGAAGTATATGACTGGCTAAACGATTACGGCATTGCGGCGGAGCATATAGAGAGACAGGTCAATCTACGGCCGCGGAATGATAATAACAGCGCCGATATCCTATCATTAGAGAGGAGTGGATCAAGGGTTGAACCTATTCTCACTCTCCACTGAAAACGACAAACGCAGTAAGTAGTGCATTACCAGTGCGCGATCAGTGCTGACGTCATCAGCCACTGGCTCCGAGTGAGTAGTGGAGAGAGACGAGTTCTCTTCAGTCTCCAGTTGCTGAAAGAAACACTATCATCCCGAAATCCAGTGTGTGCTTATTTTTGCCGATCACACATCTCTAATGCCGCAATCATGAAAACAAAGGAAACGGGGGGAAAATATAGTACTGTATCATCCAGAATCTCTGCCGGCAGCTCGCTGCACTCGCTACCGTACTCTGATTCGTCGGCTATCGACGAGTACTCGAACGAGACTTCTTCCTGAAAGTTATGGAGTTCAACACGGTAGCATTCGATCAATGGAATTTCAATATTATGAACTCGACTTATGGAATGGAAGCAAAACAAATTTGGAAAACTCACATCGAAGGGCTCCTCAGGCTGCGTGGATTGGGTGGGCGCAGTCGTTTCGGAATCGGCCTGAAAGTGATCGGGTTACTGTAGTTTAGTGTTCTCTTTTTCTCTATGTAGCTCATTTCTCCTTATTGGAGAGAAAACGTAGGACAGACTAATGACGTACCTCTTCAGACTTTTGCGGATAAATCGGAAGAGCTGTATCGTCTAGGGCCTGCATAGATCAAAGATCAATCGAGAGTCGACGAGGAAATGAGCGAAAGTATAAAAAGCTCACTTCTAGCCTTGTCTGACAGGCTCCCATTGTGAGAAGGAACCGCTCGGGAGGGTGAACGAGGGAAGGAATGAGGAGGAGGGGAATTGTGAAGTGAGAATCGCAATAATAAATTAATATAATTTGCAAGGTAAAGACGTGGTATGCTAATTGAATAGTTGTAGTGAGCAAATGGTTTTTTTTTCATTCATCCATTGATTCTACTCTCGCTCCGTAAAAATGAAAAACCGTATCCTCCCCATATCCTCCTCCGTATCCTATCCGTATCCTCCGTAAAAATGAAAAGACCATTGCTTGCGAAATGATTGGTGCTGCTGCAGCTATCTATTGTCGCTTGAAAAATTCAATTTCGGCTGTACGAAACACATTCATTTGATGAAGATGAACATGGACCTCTATTGGATTCGTCCAAGAAACGCACTAATGAATGCCAAAAACGATGAAATTGATGGATAAATGGTCTTTTCCGGGTATAAATGGGGCCTGGAAAGGGCTTCCTTGCCACATCTACGATGTACCTTCCCATCTTCCTTCTCGGTTAGCCCTTTCTTTCCTCAGTTTTTGTCTGTAGATTGGCTAATAATGATTCAAACCATTAAGTTCTTCTCTTCTCATTTTCTCCCTCTTCTGCTCTGAGAGGTGGTCTGCTTCGTCAGGGAAGAAGTGTGCAGGCAATGGAGGAGAATCAGGAGGTGAGATCAGAGATCAGAGATCAAAGATCAATTATCCATCTTTCAGGCATTCGATCGCCCCGTTCGTTCCCCTCTCCGTCCCTTCCGCTCATTCGATGGATATTACATGGGCGATTACTACAATTACCCGCCAAGACAGAGACAGAATTAGGATTGTTGTACTCACGATGATCTATGATCTTTGATCTCTTCTACATTCCTTTGCTTATTCATGGCACACGTTCGGAGTGGGGGGGATTTAATCGATAAATGATTACGTTAACAAACAATCAGTTGCGTTACTCACAATGATCTTTGAACTTTGATATTATATTTGTAGAGAATCTATCAATGAACGAAATATCGTGAAATATATGAGGCCCTTTGCCTAAGACTCAAGCAGAATCGTATGAGTCCGGCACAGCCAAAAAAATCGGAATCTCTGAAACTCTGGGATCCGGGGTTCTCGAGGGTGCTGATGACGATGGGCATATTTGTTTTTCACGTCGAGCCTCTGTTGGCTCCAGACGACGTCACGTCGATATCAGTTTTTGATCATTTCCACCTTTTACAAAAGTGCTAAAATTAGGTGTCTTTGGCGCCAGGGGTAGAATTTGATGCCGATCACGACTGCATACTTTATTTTTCATAAAAATTATAAACAAATGAGTTATAAAAAGTCTCTTCGGAGTCAAGCGAGGGCTTAGCAACCTAGTGATATCGGACCGGAACGTCGAGAGGATTCTAATTCTAAATTTTTGGACAATTCCATCATGGAGTCTCTGAGAAAATTAAAACATAGTGCAAGCTCTTGTAAGTAAATTTGCTCATCTTTCCCCTTGTTTACTCCTCTTGATCTACCTGTCCTTCCGATCGCGTCTCTCCTTCCCATCGATCGCTCCCTCCTCCCTATGTCTCTGTCACCCTCTTCCTTTCCCCTTATCTCTCGCCTTTTTATGAAGCGGGAAGCGATCGATGGGAAGGAGAGACTCGATCGGAAGAACAGGTAGATCAAATGGAGCAAACAAGGGGAAAGATGGACAATTTTACTTACAAGAGCTTGCACTATGTTTTAATTTTCTCAGAGACTCCGTGATGGAATTGTCCAAAAATTTAGAATTAGAATCCTCTCGACGTTCCGGTCCGATATCACTAGGTTGCTAAGCCCTCGCTTGACTCCGAAGAGACTTTTTATAACTCGTTTATTTATAATTTTCATGAAAAATAAAGTATGCAGTCGTGATCTCCATCAAATTCTACCCCTGGCGCCATATTCACCTAATTTTAGCACTTTTTTAAAAGGTGAAAATGATCAAAAACTGATATCGACGTGACGTCGTCTGGAGCCAACAGAGGCTCGACATGAAAAACAAATATGCCCATCGTCATCAGCACCCTCGAGAACCCCGGATCCCAGAGTATGAGCGATTTTTCATTTTTGAGCTGTGCCGGCCTCCGCTCGATTCTTAGGCAAACGGCCTCATATAAGTCATTTCTTTATCAATCGAGTGAAGCACATTTGAGCAATTCCAATTAAGACTATCGAATTTCGAAACTCCACATATATCATAATGGGGTAATATCGGTCTTAATTGTACCATGGAGACCCCTAATAACTACCAGTTCTCGAGAGTGAAATGTGCCGCCGTGCCACAATTCGCATCAGCCCTAGCTGATCCATCCTGATGGGCAGTAAGCCACATTCCGTCGGCACTTTGAAACGACCAGGTCCCGTTACTGTTCTTGTATGACATCCAGATAGCGAGCCGTTCGTCCTTCGGATGCTTCCCAGTCAGATCAATGTGACCGTTCGAGTATGCTCGCAGAAATTGTCCCGGCTTACTCGGTCCACCGCGGCCTTTTAGCACAACCTGAAGGGGGAATAGGTATCAGAGCGGAATAGATTGTCAAAAATGGCATTTTAGATACGAGTGTTCGGTATTTTCGAAAGTCTAGTGCAAAATTAGTTCCTTTATTGTGACCTTGACCGATGATACTCTGACAGAACTAACCTTGCCTTCCTTCCAGTCCTCAATGTACCAATGCTCCCACTCTTTTTGCTGTCGTGCTGTAAAATCGGCCGTCCAAGCAGGTTCGTTCGCCCGTAGGTAAGAACCGTGCACTGATTTGATGCTACGACGTCCGGCCGAGTGGGATGAGAGAGTTCTTGTGGTTTGAACGGCGGGCTGTTGTAGTACTGCTTGAGGTTGGACTGATCCTGCGAAGGAATATTTTTTTGACAGTTTTTTGCAAATATTTGTCAACTCACGGGCACTATTCGAGCTCGAATGAGACGGAGCAGTGGCCGGTCTTGAATACCAATTGGAGAAGAAATTGGTTGGACGATCCGTATCCTAAACATGAACTTTTTAATTCGTCTGTAAGGAACAGGCTACCTGATCACGATTCATCGCAGAAGAATCGGACGGCTCAATTAATTGCTCTTTCCAATCGTCCCAAGTTAGCATTCGGAGAAATTCGTCAAATTCCGGTCGACTGGTTGGCTCTATCCTCCAACATGCAAGCATCCAGTCGAAAATCTGTATGAATCATTTTCTATTGTGCTTGAAACTGAAATCTTACGAGTGTAGGGCATTTTGCAGGACACTTGAGCCGATAATTGTCTTCGGTAAGCCTTCTATACAGATCACGTCGGGTAACTACGATTTCAGAGTACGGATCCTGAAAAGAGAGGTGAAATTATCGGAATTAGAGTTAAAAATACGTGTGAAGTGAAGATACAGCAACATCTATTTCGAGCTCTAAGCGTAATGCAATGAAAATAAAACCCACATCTCCGTTCGAGTACAGCTCCCACAAGAGCACTCCGTAGCTCCACATATCTGCAGCACTTGTAATAGTGCATGGGACAGTAAATCCTTCTGGAGCTGTCCATTCAACAGGGAACACGTCCTTGAGCGTTGTGTAGCAGCCCTGGTCCTCGAGACTCCGTGACAGACCGAAGTCAGCTATCTGTGAGTGGAGTTATGTTTATAAGTGTCCATTTTCCATGGTGATGGCACACTTAGGAATTCGCGCTTAGGAACCCTCGAAATGCTTCAAACTGCTGTCATGTGCAAAAACGAGCAGGAGACACTTTTTGAAGAGGTTCCAAAATGTGCAATCCTTTTTTACACACCTTGATTGTTTCGATCGATCCGCCAACCAATACATTTCTCGCAGCAAGATCCCTGTGGACAATGCCCATTTGACCAAGATAGATCATTCCGGAAGCGATCTGAAGGGGGTAAAGGTGTATCCACGTCAATTGATTAGACAACGCTAGGTGGGATGCACTGGTAAGACCAACTGATAGACGGATAGGTTACCTTTCGCGACCGAGGTCACTTATTGGAAGAAACATATTAATATACGTCTGAGAATATGATTAAGATGTAATACCTTCTGAGCCACAGACAAGCATTCTGTCGGTGATAAATTATGAGAGAGCAGAAATTGTTTGAGATTTCCGTTCGCCATTTTCCTGAAATGTATTTTTTTTAATTGTATCATGAATTTGTGCTAAATAAAAAATCAAAGTTACTCCGTAACGATGACTCTCAAACTAGTGCAGATTCCAATTGTTTTCAGGATGTTGGGATGGTCACAATTTCGGATTAATTCAGCCTCCCTGAAGTGAATTATTTCTTGTAACAATTTAATGAGAACTTACTTTATCAAGTCTTCGAGATATGCATGTTGATTGGTCAAATATTTTAGCGCGACCTCTCGCGTCCCGTGAAGAATGCCATCGAATACCTGAAAGTATTCATATTGATTTTTCCTAAGTAATAGTTGATAGGTTTTGTCTATCTAAGCTGCCTATCTGCATCTGGTTCATTTCTTTTGGTGAATCACCGAAGTGTGTGCTTACACTTGAACGGGAGGGGGAACTCAAGTCAACAGAAAGATACCTTTCCGAAGAATCCTTCTCCAATCAACCGCGTTCTCCTTATGACGCTAGCGTCGATATACCATGGACCTGGGTCGTCCGGAATGACGGCCATATTTTATCTGAATACGATGTATTGACAGAATGCAATAATTATTTGCTCGATTCTTCTCCTAAGTGTAAGCAAAGTAGTGTTGAATACTCGCTCACGCCTCTCTAATTTCGCGCGCTTTCTCGCCGTACAGACAGACGAGAGAGTAAGTGAAATGAGGAGAAATGCCTATTTTCCAGAGAGCACAGGGAAACGAAACGACACGAACGATATGCGCAATCGAAACATCAAAATCGAAGCGCGAATCGTTTAATACCCAGCTAATTGATGACTAATTGTAAGGTCGAGGTCGAACGCTGCACAGGAACGAAAATAGATGCTCCACACAACACGTAAGATCCAAGTATGATATAATGAGCAATAAAATCAAGACCAGCGTCAAATTCAGCACCATTACACATAATCGATTATTTTATAGCGCCTTTGAAGATGGCAAAGAATCAACCCACGACGGAATCGATTCCTTGCGATGGTTTCATCACTACCTCTTTGATACTTGCACGAACAGCATAGACAACACTTCAGTTTCGACGAACAAATAGAGATTCAGAGAGGGGTTCTTTCCTGTTGATCTATCACTCCTTCAGTGTCGAGCGCAAATTGAAGACTTTCGGAGTGTAATTGATATTTTCTATTTTTGTGATCGATACTGCTTCTATATCCATGCACTAATATAATTGCACCATCTTTGGGCACTCGAGGGATTTTCTATGTGCTTAGTAGAACGATAGTTGTAAACTTGCTTGAACTTTCATTTACTACGTCGATGTTTATCGAGTGTGCGCTGCCCATGAGAATGAAGAGAGTGTGCACTGCACTCTCTTCATTTATCACACTCCTGCAGCCGGTCGAATGGTGAGTATGTGAAATGAAGAGACAGCGACCCTTCATTTTCCTTGAAATGGAGAGGGCGCAGTGCGCAGTGCGGTAACGCTCAAGCAAAATTGGCGAGAACGTCTCTACCATGCGCAATATGATTGCGAGCTGAAATGCAAGAGAAAGAGGAAATGGAAGATATCCTATTGATCGGCAAGATGACTCACCCCTTCTCTTGAGAAAGAGAGAACTGATAACTTCAAGAGATCCGTGAGATTTGAGAGATTGAGAGTGATGTTTGCGGGAAAATGAATAGTTGACTCTAGTTCTTCTCGGTGTTCCAAAGTTTCCAGCGTTCAGTCTGTTTGGTTCCGTGGCTTACTGTCGGTGTTGTTCACGTGTAGTAGGGCACCTCTTCAACATAAAATCGTCTACAATTTCGTATTTCACCTTTGTCGCGATTAATCGTTCAGCGTATTCATTTTTACTATTACGCAGGGATGTCGAAGAGTGCAAAAGCGGAAGCCGTCGAGAGATGTCGGTCAGTTGTTTATTATGTAAAAATTGTTAGCTTCAATTAATGAAACGTTAGCTTCAATTAATGAAACGAGAGTAAAAATACTTCCAATGTCCATTTCAATTTCATGTTAGGTTTGCAGATTGAAGGAGCTTGCGGAGCTCGACAGGGTGAAAAACTTCGAAAAGGACTTCAGCGAAGAGGAGAAAGTGCTGGAAATATGCAAGAAAATGTACGCTGATATCGAGGAAAAGGTTCGGAACGAGTCCATATATTATGCTTTAATTTTCATTTTTGAGCCACAAACGAGCTCGTACAAATACGCGAGCGACGTAGCGTGAAATCTAGATACAGAATTATATGCTCACAGAGAATTCATTATAGATGCAAACACAACTCGCATAATTTACGAATGTAAGCCAATCGATATACACATCATTTTCAGAATGACCGTTTGATGAACTATGTTATCAGTCACGAATGCAGAGAGTCATCGGTGATTTCTTTTCAATTTAGTTACGAGTACATTTTTTAAAAAATATTTTGTTTAGAAAAGACGGACTGCTCTATTTATTGCTATGCGAGAATCAACTTCATTTGTCATACCTGACCAGCCAGTATATTGCCCTCCAAAAAGAAATGTGTGAGTAAAAATTCACTGACATAGAGAATGAAATGTGCTGCTACTCAGGAGAGGACGAAAACCAGGGAAAAATCCAACGGATAATGCGAAAGCAGTCAGACGAACTAGGTGAACAGCAACACTTTTCACCTTTTTCCCTTATTGATTTATGTGTTCAGTTTTCTTTACAGAGAAAAAACGATCAAAGCTCTGGAGACGGGATTGAAGTTCGAACAATTATGTCTCTGGCAAGGTCCAATACTGAAAGCTCTTCAAGATCGGCTAGCAAAGTCTGAGGAGCAGGTAGGTATCTTGTTGCTCCTTCAATTAAATCCGAGAAAAAAAACAGACTTTTCGTTTACAGAATCGCGCATTAATGAACTACATTCGCACTCACGAGTGCACACTTTCAACGGTGAGAATCTCGATAATTGTAGAACCTAATAGAGATGGTAAATCGGCTCGGCGTCTCTTTACTATTTGTGCAATCGTTCGCAAGTATGACCGACGAGAGAGCGTTCGGACTGAGAAATGAAAAGTAGAAGAAAGGAACTAATAGATATAAAATCTTTCCTGATCGCCCACTGTTTCAGCAAAGCCGATACGAATTTTGCCAGTTCCTTTGCCCATCGGTTGTTCTACAAGCTGAAGTACCACGTGATCCACGTCAATCACAATCGAATAAGTATGTTTCTGTGTTAGACTAACGAACTCGGCATGGCTAAGTTGACGGACGGAGTTAAGGTCACTAACTAGCTAGTCATTATGATATAATTGCAAGGAGACCCCTTACGTTTCGCAGCTAAAATAGAGAAAGTGGTTCACGAAAAACTGAGAAAAATTATCTAAATTTTTCTTCAAAAAATCATATCATACTCCTTAATAAAGGAGAGATGTCTCCCTGTGCGTGTATGTTTGTCCACTATTGCGAAAGTCACCTAGGCAGGTCACGAAACAGTAAACAAGGTCAAACGTGTTGTTTTATTATATATTGCGAAATGAGTAGGGAGCGAATCGGCGGTGAACCCTGCCAGCCGATCAGACCCCGCCGAAGGCGGGGACGAAATCGGCTGGTATTTAATAAATGAAATTATCTTCATGATGATTTCCAATTCAGTACTCATCATTCTTCGGACACTGAGCATCAATCCTTACCAGATATGGACCTCGAGGTGAGTATTTGGCACCACAAAATTGATGCGCATTTATCCAATTGCAGGATGATCGACCGTCCGCCTTTGTTCCGGTGTCACATCAGCCGGATTCGAGCACTCAATTCGTTCAATGCTCTCAGCCACTCGTGATTCCCGAATACTCGTCCCTATCGAACTTCTACATTACAAAGTGCTTCTGGAAGTATTTCGGTACTGGAGTTCCTGTCTTGCCTGCGGACTTTGTGAAGCAAGCGGGTCTGCCGGATTATTCCTCGCCCAACTGGCACGTCCCCATCAGTGACAGATCACTCAACTCCGCGCTCGGAATTAAAGACGAAATCAAGTGTACCGAGTGTGGATGGGACTTCCCAAAAAGAATTATTCGGGACCAGATCGGGACTAGATCAACTGATCAACAATTGAAGTGCAAAAACTGTGCCGAGTTTTGGCGAGTACCGCGATGGGGAGGAGAGTTTATGATGGATGGAGTGACCTGGAAGATTGAGAATACCTGCTCGCTCGATTCATTTCTCGCCATACTCGCTGGTCACCATAAGAAGAATCCAACGCTGATCAAGTAAGAAATACTAGCGAGATTCAATTCGATTTTTTTGTCATCCGCCAGAGGAAAGAAGTAAGCATAGATTGGGTGGTGTGGAACGTCTTGGGGAGCAGCATATTTTTAAACAAAACGAGATCATTCAGCGCAATCGGAACATCGCTGTATGAGACTTGCTTGAAGAACCTGCTTACCGCTCCCGATATTGACAGGGCGAAAATCGAACTCGTCGTTCAATGCTACATGTCTAGAATCAATATCTGTCAAGTAAGTCAAATGAGCAAGCCCTTTGCAATCAACACAATTTCTAGAGAAAGTTCGATCTGTTCGGTGCCGATTCTGCTAACTTGGAGGAACTTACCAAGAGCGCATCCCCAATCTCCTACTCGTCATACTGCAAGAAATGTGGAGATGAAAAAGATGACACGAAATTTGAGTATGTTGGAAGAGATCAGAAGCCAAGGTAATTAGACGAACTTCCCTGTTTGTTTGTTATTGCCCAAGCAACAGCGGCGTGAAGTGGGTGAATGATAACGATAGGGAGGCAATGCTAAAAAAATCTTGATCTTTTCAGGAAACTCTCTTGGATCGACTTCATACATGGAATCATCTTCTCAACCCAAAAATGCAAAAAGCATTTAGGTGCGGGAGTTGGCAGGTAAAAAAACTTAATTTTTAGTTGACAACATACATTTTCCAGATGTGAAGGAGAAACCGCGATCTGTCATTTGGAAATGAATGGATGGATGATACCAATTGATTTATCGCTTCTTAAGCATAAACTACAAGCACGAACTGTCGAGGAGTTTCCTAATGAACTTCATGTTAGTGCACCTTAGGGTTGCTGGTTCGGTATCGGTGTTTGTCAGGAAAGTCTACCCTCTAAACTCTTGCACTCTAGCACACAATCTCTTGTCATTAACCATAGATGCGTCGGCATTCCAGATACCAATCGAGCAAACAATAGTACTATTGCATATGAGCGAGCAATTGCAGATAGGCCACGATAAATTCGAGCTTGGTGGAATATCAATTCATCGTTCCGGCCCTAAAACTTCGGCTGACCACTTCCTCTCACTCGTTCCTCATCGCTCCAAATGGGTTCTCTATGATGGAATGCAAGAGGGAACTCCAAATAAATATATTCCACCAAACTAAATAGCACGTAATTTCACCGTCAGTACTCTATACTATTTCATTTCTAAGTGACCGATTACTTCTCATTCATTTCCTATCTGATGTGTATTCATTTACGGTCCGTAGACATTCAAAACGTTGTTTGAGTGTAAGATTTTTTTCAATAAAAATCACTGTGTGATGAACGTGCAACGGATTTGCATTTTACCAAATTTTATACGGAATTAAATTTCATGATTATTGAGCAAATAAATAGTGAAAAGAATGGTGAAGCTCCAATCGTACAATATGAGGCTGGTTGCGTAAGAATCAGCTATGGGCTGGCACAGTAAAATTTCAAGAGTTTGAGAAAGATAGCGAAAATAGGTTCTCGAGGGTGGTGATCATTGCTGTCAACTTCATTTTGCACCAAATCGATCGGTACAGCCGGACTGCCACCATGTTGCATGGTACCACTTTTTTTATATTTCCGCTCTCCGTCGATGAAATGCTATAAAAATTTGAGAGCGTATGTAATCGGCTATGGCGAGTCGAACCATGATGTCTTTGTTCATTAAAAATCTTTTGACTCTCGATAAAAATTTCTTTCTCGAATACTAAGGCCGAGTGAACGTAGCTTTTTACAGGGGCAGATGCGCCTCATTCAGGGGATCACTTTTTATATGCATGGTATGAGGAAAAAAACTTCCGCTTTTTTGTTATTTATTTTTTCTCTCAACATTTAGCACTTTTCATTCCACATTCACTGCGTTCGGCCCACGAGAACAATAGAAGCTCATTTCATTCCTCACTCGACGAGCGAAACGCGCGGTCAATTAAGAATGAAAGGTGCTAAATGAAGAGAGAAAAAATTAAATAACAAAAAAGCGGAAGTTTTTTTTCCTCATACCATGCATATAAAAATTGATCCCCTGAATGAGGCGCATCTGCCTCTGTAAAAAGCTACGTTCACTCGGCCTTACTATTCGAGAAAAAAAATTTTATCGAGAGACAAAAGATTTTTATGAACAGAGACATCATGGTTCGACTCGCCATAGCCGATTACATACGCTCTCAAATTTTTATAGCATTTTTTCGACGGAGAGCGGAGATATAGAAAAGTGGTACCATGCAGCATGGTTGCAGCCCGGCTGTACCGATCGATTTGGTGCAAAATGAAGTTGACAGCAATGATCACCACCCTCGAGAACCTTTTTTCGCTATCTTTCTCAAACTCTTGAAATTTTGCTGTGCCAGCCACCACAGTTGATTGACTGATTCTTACGCGAACGCCCTCATATAATCCATTCTTCTCATTGAAAGGATGGCTCTTTACTCTTCACTTCACGAAAGATTCGGGCTAAATGTTCTTGTTATTTCTTTTCTAGTTCGATTGAAATGTTCTTTTACTTATCAAAATTGCTCTTACATTTCAACTCTCCCAGACACAGTTTTTCCTCATCAAACTGTGAATCGTACATGTCTCCAGCCAGCGGCGCATTCAGCTGTGTAAAGATAATTATTTCTCGGCACGAGCCTCTCTCATTTTGCATGCTCTCTCATCGGTCAAACAGGCGAGAGAGTATGCACATCGAGGAGAGGCACGAGCCGATTTGCCATCACAATCGCAAACAAAGACGTTCATCGTTTCGAGAACGCTTACACTCGCGAACCTCTTCATCCTTGGAGTATCTCTTGACATAGGGATCTTGGAGTAATTGAGATATTGTGTATCGCTCGTTCGGATCGATTTTCAGCATCTTCTCCAGCAATCTTCTTGCATCGTCCGCTGATCAATAAGTTTTGAGAAAGAATAAAAATTTTGTTGACAAACCTGTCCGATATTTACTTGGATCATAGCCTTCAAAATATGAATCGGGAACTATTTCTTGCATTGATTTCTCGGGATACCGGGAAAATTGTCGAAGGAATTGCGCGGCATCGCTGTACGTAGACGCATGAATTGTAATTTCGAAATACGAGTAATCGTCTCTTCATTCCGCAAACCTCTCGTCACTCTGATCGGTGATTGAGCAAGATGAATGAAAAGGCGATCACCCGTATTTCGAACTCTACATGGACAATCGCTTCTCCCCAAAAAAAAACTCACAACATAATCCAGTCAGATACTGCGTTGGGGCGAAGTTGAGAAACGAAACTTTGTGATGGTGATCCCATTTTTTTGACAATTTGCTTCCATTGATCGTGTCGATCCTCCCCCTAAAAGTCTTTCTTTGTTGAAATTTCGCATTAAAAAGTCTGAATCAGATCGGGAACAACTTACCGGGAACATAACTTGGCCAGTGATCAACTCTGCAAAGATGCAACCGATTGACCAAACGTCAACTAAAAAAATGCATTATGCCGTATACAGTATGCAATCTAGGCATTCTCAAACATTCATCACGAACCCTTCTTCGTGTACTTCTGCTCCAGCACGACTTCTGGAGCTCTGTAGAACCTCGTTACGACATAGCTGCTCATTTTCTCAGTGCTCTCGTTGAAATGACGAGCGAAACCAAAATCGAGAAGCTTTATCGCTGCACCCTTCATATTTAGAGCAATGTTGGTAGGCTTCAGATCCTGAAAAAATCTTTTTCAGGTACGTAAATTTTAGAAATGTTCAAACTCTACCCGGTGGATAATATCTTCGCAATGCAAATGGTTCACACCGCATAGAATTTGGTAGATGATAAATGACAGTAAGGCATGATTCAATTTCAGCATCTGAACCCCCTGTAAGACATTGTTCTCCAATTTCAGTAAATGTGCATTGACTTACACTCCTCAAGTTGTACTCCATTAACTCCATTACCAGATAAATGTCCTCGAAACTCTCCTCATCTTTTTGTGGAGTGAAAACGCACACATTTTCGACAATCTGAAATCTTGATTGACTCTATCGCGAACCCTTGTGGAGATGTAATTACATTAGGATGCTTCAACGTCGAGAGAATGGAAAACTCTCGCACTGCTCTCAGGGCAGAAAGGGGTAGTTGAAACGGCTGGATCATTTTGATGGCGACTCTTCGTTTTGCGATTGCGTCATCCGCAGATCTGATTGATATTTGATAACTAGAGTACAAAATATGTCTCTTCTTTTCACGCACTATCTCACCGTTCAGATAGGCTAGTGAGTGTGTGAAATGAAGACACAATTTGCCGTATTTCGAACTCTGTTGGTAACAAAAGGCCTCGACATTTGATGAAAACGTACACCACAACTCCCTGCGAACCGACACTGATGAATTTAACGTTCGTGTATCGTTTAGGCAACGTTAACGTATAGATTTTGCGCTCTTTTCGATCGGCCACATCGTGTTCGTTGAATTTGAGATGATCCATCTGGAAATATGGCACAATTTTTCAATCAAAAAGATATAAAATAGGTAAAATAGTGGACACTAGGGTTGCACGTTCGATATCGGGAATACCGACTCCTCGTGCCAGCCGGTTTGAGATAAGAAATAGCGAGCTCGAGCGAGAGAATCTTGAGAAAAAGGGTCGGTAATACCGACATTTCCGGAAAACCCGTACCGAACATGTAATTGTAATGGACACTAATAGTTTGAAAGCGAGCGATCAACAGCGATTGATTACCGCGACAGTTCATCAAAATTAGTCGAGTAACAACAAGCTCAGAGCTAACAGATAGAGGAAAGTGACCAAACTCAAGTGGTAGAGGGGGAGTTGCGATCTCCTTTATAAATAGATTTCTGTGCACGCTAAAGGATCCGGTTTTCAGTGCGCCACTTCAGTGAGTGACCCGAGATTTTGTAAATGTTAGTAATTCACGTGCTGATCGGCGAACGCACTTGAGAAACAAAAAAAATAGCTGTCTATAGAGCTCTCTTATTCGAAAATTTTCTGGATTTCCAACAAGACGAACAAAGGGATTATCCGGCTCTGTCTGTGAGAGAGTACGCAAAATGAGGATACTATTGGAAATCCAATAATGTTATTTTAAAATATTTTTCCAATAAGAGAACTCTAGCTGACTATTATAGTCTGTGGGCGAACCCTACATCTAGTGATCCCACTCACGATTATTCTGCAGTATCCATAAAGTGCGCCTTAGTGACGATGAAAATAATTCAGTCAAGGCAGGTTCTTCATCACCTCTGAGAGGCATTCTGAAGAAGGGAATGGTGGAGCATTTAGGAGGTGAGATCAGAGATCAGAAATCAAGGATTATCACACAACGATTGTAGACGGCAGAAAACGGTGTGACTCGTTGGTCTTAACCTATTATTCCCCCCTACTAGGGCAGATTCGATGGAAGCCGTCTCAATTCTTCAGACTGTCTCACTGGTCCCAAAAAGAAGAAGGTCGAATAAACTGCGTTCTCTTCATTTTACCCTTCCTCTTGTCCGTCAGAGAAACGAGAGACGATTGCGAAAAGAGAGTGGTAGACAATCCATCCACCATCTCATCCATCCATCATAAGTATCCAAGTAACGGCAGACATCTCTTAGATTCGGTCCCCACTTCTCATCCTGTCATCAAACCAGCCCCATTTTGCTGCTACGATTGGGACGGCTTCAGTTTCTTCTCCACTTTTCTGCCTCACCTTCATTTCATTCCTGCAATCGAATGCACAACGCTAAGTAGGAATTCTTGTGAGATTCTTTCATTTCGTTCGTCATTAATCGCAAGCTCCGCCCACTTGGGAGGGACATGGAAGGGGGGTAAAACCAGCGCCGAGAGTTGGCAAAGCGAATACTCAATCAATTTATTCGATCAAAATTGCATTAGATAGGCCGTGACACCCTCTATAAATGACCCAACATGCGCTAGGATCGGATCATTCCATATCGGCCAAACCCGGTCTCTAAGCATATTTTCTCGATTGAAATTTTGTTTCAGATAATGCCTACCCATTCTTCTGCTTTTCGTTTGTTCGGTGGATTTGCCGTCGTAATTGGCGCTTTACTTTTCGTAGTTTGCATGTTCCAATGGTCAAAAGGTATGTTCACGTGTGCAAAACAACACAGGTAAGTAAAATTTGCCAATTTCTCTTCTCAGATTCGAATGTGGAGCTTATTCGATATCTTTACTCGTCCAGCAAAGAGGAGAATGTTCGTGAATTGTTTTTAAACTTTAAAATGTAATTTTGTTAAGATGCAATTCACCTGCTATGATAATAAGAAGGCGTCCAAAGGCAAGGCTTTTCCAAGTAATCTTACTGCATTCATTGACTACTGGAGGATCAGTGATAAGTATGCCTACAAGCAAAAGCTAATCAATGTTTGTTTAATCGAAATGCTTAAATTATTGTAATAATTGCAGTCATCTGACGTTATTTTCATCACTTACGCCTCTTCTAACCATTTTCATGAATCGCGAAAGGCAGTTGCGTCTTTGAGATCCGTTTACAGGAACAAAATTGTCTTTTACGATTTGGGATTGAGCGCTGACGAGGTACTTTTTCCCCCTAATACAATAGTATTTTTAATTGACAGGCCACCGAACTTGCAAACGTTTGCAATCTCGAGTTGCGAAAATTCGACTACTCAAAATATCCTTCGTTTGTTACTCAGCTCTTTCAATACCATTTCAAGGCAATAATCATGGCGGTAAGTTAATTGCAAGTAAGTTGTAAATAATATCAACATTCAGGAAGCATTTAGTCAGTTTGATAGTTATTGGATCATGGATGCGTCAATTCGATTCAACAACCACTCATCGTTGCATCATTTCTACTCTAAAGTAAGGAATTTTCAAAAAGGGATTTCTTGAAAGAAAATCACTCTATTTTTTCACGTGTACTCTAGCAGATCTGACATGAGATAGTGTGTGTGAAAAGAAGAGGTCATTTCTTGCAATATTGTACTTATTTTTGAGCTGCTCAGCTCTGATTTGTATTTTTAGATCTCGTCGGGAAAAATGGAGTCATTCGTCCTGCGCTTTCCAGCTAGTCACTCAATCTTGGCCACCACTCACCCTGGTAGGATACTTTCTCACCATATATACCCCTAGACTATTAACAATTATGCCGCGCATGTCTCGAGAGAATCGAATTGGCTTTGGCATATTCAATCAATCCAAAAAGAATTTGCCTTTAGGAATGTACGATTATCTTCCCATTAACTCCACGCGTGCTATTGATGTAACGATGCGAGCAGCTACCGTAATGTTCATCACTCGCAGTGATCTGAGCAGAGAAGCAGTCAAATGGTTATTTTACTCCTATTTCCAGAGATCAAAGATCATTTCAGGAATGTCCTGTGCGCGTTGACTGGAGATTGCTTCGCGCCTCCCGGATCCGCACTCACTTGCAAATTTGACAAAGAACGCAGAGTATACGCGCACTGTAACAGGTGAGGATAAGTTCGATGGCGGAATAAATCTAGAAGAGATTCGTGCTCAGTTACAAATGGTCAAAGAATGGAATCTTCTTGTGTTTTTCTTTTCAATGTATCATGGAGATTCGATAACCATTGTACAATTTTCTGCTTCTCAGATACGATCAGAGCTCGATCAACATTATCATGGAGTCACTACTGGACAGAGATGGATGGAACAGAACTACGATCAATGATGACGGAGGAATGGGACAGTTCATATCGATTCAGAGAGAAGATAGGGAGAACAAGAAGTTATCCATTCCATGCAAATAGAATACCTATACAGCATTCTATCATGTCGGAATGTGTGTTTATTAGAAATAGATATATGTAGTTGATAGCTGTTTGTAGCGTGCCTTCACTTCCTTGACGATATCGATTCCGTGTCCGTTTCTTCGTATTGTAAAAAGTCATTCCAAATTGGAATCTTAAGTCATCCTCTAAAAATAGAATTGTAATTTATCAATATCGGCAGTTCTATTCGCCAACTATTGCTTTCATTATCAAAATATATTTATCGCACCGAATAAATGCGCGAGTACACACAGTCAGTAGATCGGAGTTTGCAAGACATACCGAACCTGCAACCTACCGAGTGCCGACAGTAGGGGAAGTAATGGAAGGCGAAAGAAACACAATAAGAGGAAAGAAAAGTAGGAAATTGACGAGAATAGATGAGAATAGACAGACGAACTCACTAGAGTTCGAAATACGAGTAATTGTCGCTCACTCTCTCACCTCTCTGACCGGTGAGATAGTGTGAGTAATGAAGAGACAATTACCCGTATTTCGAACTCTAGAACTCATGCTCTGGTCGGTCGGTCCTTCTTCGACCATTGTCCAGGATTTAGGAGCATGACCAGCTTAGGGTTCCTGACGACATACTCCTTGCTTCCTGATGCATCGTCGAGGGCCCTAGCAGTTTGGAAGGTTTTTTTCCTTCCTCGGGAGTGTAATTTGGACGGGAAATGAAGGAGGGTAAGAGGAACTCCATCTCTTGCTTCTTTCTCGTTCCAATATCTCTTAGTAGGCGCCAGCATTACTCAAATACTGCGTTTTAATGTTTCGTACTCATGTCTTATTCAGTCATTATGCAACAACAACGGATCATTAACCCATTCCATATATATATATACACTTATACTATACACTTTGTACAATTTGCTTTTTTCCGAATTGTATACTCCCCTTTCTGTCCCTTTCTTCATGACTAATCGAAGCATCGATTGTTTCTCTGGTTTACGAGGGTTTCAGCGCTTGTCCATTTCCACTTTCCCATTTCCGTTTCTCCTACAGGAAGGAAGCATTAGAAACGAATAGAGCATCAGTCCTTCACGATTCTCCTCCACTTATTCGTGTTTTTTTCCAGAAATCTCACCCTCTTTTCATCCTCCTACTAGCACTCGAGCCCTCTGTAACTTTAACTCATTTCCTTTTCACTCAATTTCCACACATTCCATCCCTCGTTCTCCATCTCGAGCGGTTCTTCTCACAATGGGCGCTCGTCAATCGAAAATTGATGTGAGCTCATATTTTTTCACGGTCTTTGATCTGTACAGGCCCTTGATGGTACAACGCTGCCTATCTGTCCGCGGAAGTCTCAGGATGCGTCCGAGCTAGCCAATCAAGTATGAATTTTCCTCTTTACTCACTGAGCATTGAACTCAGGGTGATAAGCTACTGTAACTGTAATTGGCCTATCATGAGCACTACAGTCGGCAACTTTACCTATCTGTTATGATATTTCCTACATTCAGGAGCAATTGTGCACGTCGATTGCCTCTGACACGGAGTACGGTAGCGAGAGCAGCGAGCAGTTGCAGGATACGGTAGACGATTTGCTGAACAGGGAATCCAGGCAACAATATCAAATATTGAAGGTTTTTAGGAGATTATCTATAGCCATCGTTCTTCCATGCTATCTCGTCCCTTCGCCATTCGCTTCTTCACTATCATCACAATCGCAGTTATTGTTTCCGTGATTCTGTTTCTTGCAATATTGGCGTGGACAAAAGGTAACCTAACAAAATCAAAGAGAAAATCATTAATTATTTCAGAAGAGGATGCCAATTTCACTCCAAGCTGCTACAATCGAACAACTTGTGCTGGGGAGAATGTCGGTGTATTTTATTTTATTTTATTTATTTTAAAACAAATAATAGCCAGCTACGCTCGCTGCGCTCGCTCGCTGGCTAGGTGTCGCCGGGTTATCCCAGTCATCTGCAAACGCTTCGCATCGCCGGGATGTCCCGGTAAAATGCAAACGCTTCGCAAACTCTTACCCAGTCATTTGCAAACGCACTTCGTGGCTCCATCCCTACTTTTGCCCATGAACCTTATGCAAGAACATCGCAGGTTAGGCTTTCAAACGCCGGCTAATGCGCTCTATGGTTACTGTATATTGTGGGGTTTGGTTTTATAAAAGTAATAAACTAAAGTAACAGTTGAGATACATCCACAGTCGCAGACCGAGTTGGCATCCTCTCTTGCGAAAGGCTCGTGAGGCCTCGAGCGA
>LS488348.1:97062-122901 GCA_900490705.1 Pristionchus arcanus | reverse complement strand
TCCACATTTTTCCGGATTTTTTAAGCCAAACCGCAGGTCTCTAGCTCATCGGGGAGCTGAGATATAGTATAGCCGGCTCCATGACCGGAAAATCCCTAATTACCGGTTTTGGGACAAATGTCCTATATTTTTAGAATTCTGGTCCCTAGTGTGTTCTCACATTATAGTTTGGTTGAAATCGGTTGAACTTTTTGCAAGTTGTTCCTGGACAGCTTCGCCTTCTCGTGATTCACGTGTTACATGAGCTCGACAAAGCTCCCATTGCCTTTCTGTTTCCATTTTGTACTAGACCGCCTGCTGACTCGGCTCGATATTTTGGCAATCTGAAGGATATGATTAACTATTTTTACAACTAAAATATAATTAACGAACCTCGGACAGTTCCAGAAACATCATTACCGCTACAGCGGTAGCAAGGAGAATGGCGCAGTTGTAGAAGAGCGGCTGGGTCATTCTGAGATGTGCGATGAAATGACTCTAATGCGCTATCATTTCAACCACTCTGGCGCGAAGAAAGAGTAAAGCATGAGGGACAGCATTTTCGTCTAGACACCTTTCGCATCATACGTGAATGAGGGAAATCGGGTGGAACGTGGCTAGTACGAATAAGCCTGTGCGAATGGGGGATGTTTTGTTTGTGTCGAGTCAAGGGATGACTCGGCAAAGAAATGGTGTCTTCCTTGCGCACAGTCTCTCTCATCTGATGGTTAGAGAGCACGCGAAATGAGGAGAAACCATTTCCATGTTCGGTTGTCAGGATGAAGAGACCGTCTATTCGTTTCTTGAGCTCACTTGTTGGCCAGAGTAACGAGAGAGTACGGGAAATGAGGAGAGATCATCCCTACTTGAGGAATGACTTGGCGCCGTAAAGAGCACACGAAATGAGGAGAAATGTTCGGTTGTCAGGATGAAGAATCCGTCTCTTCATTCCGTGTGCTCTCTTTCCCGTCAGAGTGACGAGAAATCACGCAAAATGAGGAGAGACTCCATGTTTTTGCCAGTCCATTAAGGCCGAAATGGAGAGGGGGCAAGGACTTCGCCCCCCGTACGAGCCAGACCCTCTCTGGTTGCCTGGTTTCGGGCGCGGATTTGTGGTCGAGTGAGGTGTGTCTCTTTTTTTTCCCCTTGGACTGGAACAAAGGGGAGAAATTGTGGAAAATTGACAAAAGTCAATGTCATTCGCTGAAATTTTTTTGTCTTTGGTCACCTTTTGGTCACAAGGCGTAGTATGGCAAGGACAGAATCGGTTTTTTGGGAATAATATTTGCAGGGAGAGTAAATTATTCTGCGTTTTTTGTATGTGTTCATACAATAACAAACGAATATTTGTTAACGTAATCATTTATCGATAAATCCCCCCACTCCGAATGTGTGCCATGAATAAACAGAGAAAGCGAGAGATCAAAGATCAAAGATCATTGTGAGTACAACAATCCTAATTCTGTCTCTGTCTTGGCGGGTAATTGTAGTAATCGCCCATGTAATATCCATCGAATGAGCGGAAGGGACGGAGAGGGGATCGAACGGGGCGATCGAAAGCCTGAAGAGGTGGCTAATTGATCTTTGATCTTTGATCTCTGATCTCACCTCGTGATTCTCCTCCATTCCCTGCACACTTCGTCCCTGACGAAGCAGACCGCCTCTCAGAGCAGAAGAGGAATCGAAAGAGAAGAGAAGAACTGAATCGGTCAAGTCATTATTAGTCAATCTACAAACTAAAAAAAAAGAAGAAAGAAAGAGCTAACCGACAAGGAAGATGGGAAGGTACATCGTAGATGTGGTAAGGAAGCCTTTTCTATGCCCTATTTATACCCGGAAAAGACAATTTATCCATCAGATTCATCGTTTTGGCGTTCATTAGTGGGCTTTTGGTACGAATCCAATAGATGTCCATGTTCATCTTCGTCAAATGAATGTGTTTCGTACAGCTCAAAATTAAATTTTGCAAGTGACATGAAATAGCCTATGTAGCTTTGGCCATATTTTCCATATAGGCCATATAGGCCATTCTTTTCATTTTTATCCCACAGGCTATCCCTGTATCTCCATCTTCAGCCTTCTTCTTTCTGCAGTAATCAGTGATATCTTCAATATATTCAGTAGTTAATTCACAAAGGGAGATGTAAAGGTTCAACGCAAATATTTCAAGAATTTTTGAGAATTTCGTAATGAATTTCTAGAATCTTCCAGTTCCATCTCTCAAAACATCTTGAACGCCACCGGAAGATCACTTGACGTCAGTCATCCGCTCTCAGGTGACGCTGAAGCATGATTTCTTGATCTTTCCCATTTCCCGGCCCTCACCCCCGGCTCTCCACTTCCTTCTCCATCATTTCTAGGTTCGAGGTGCGAAATAGCGTGTAAAATAAGAGAGCGGATCTCCGGCCTCATAATCATGAGTGAGAAATAACGACGATAAATTTCGCGGAGCGAACCGCTAGAATTTCCTCGTATATATATTTCCGAGCGCTCTTTGCGCTTCCAGATTGAACCGCCTCCAGATTTTCACGTCACTTCGACCTTTTCTTTAGAGTTTTCGAGGTTTATCATTTCAGAATGTCGAGAACATCAGTCGTTCTCCTATTTGCTCTCCTACTTCCACTATCCGATAGCGTGACGACGTGCAAGAAATTTCCGTGAGTTCAATCAATCCTACACAATACAGTTGGCTATGCGTGAGAAAGGAGCTGTTATGGAACTGTAATCAAACCTCAACGTTTTATTATCCATAGGTTGGTCAATAATTTTCCCCAACTGCCCACCCCACTAAACTAGTGATGGTTCTGTCAAGTTCCTCAATCTATAGACCATTAATACTTTATCTTTTTCCTGCCAGTGTTGACTACTTCATCGGCTATCCTGAAGACGTTGTCACGTGCACACCCGAAGCAGGTGAGAAAATTATTTGAGGTAATATTTTCGAAATGACCTTTTCTATCGTTAAAACCCCTTTTGAGGCCCTTACTGCATTAACACCTGAAATTTTTCCCTCATTTTACTATACTTTTTCAGGGTGCTTAACGTAGAAAATAGTTTATCAATTGCAGGCCGCTACGGCTGCTACTATCTGCGCTATTCGAGGGACTCGGAGACGCGGGATGGCGAGCTGGAGGTTGGATTGGATTTTCTAATTATAGATTTAATTGAAAAAAATAATTGAATTGCTGGTGGCATTCCTGTATTGAGGGAGCACTGAAACACATTCCATATTGCCAACTGTTATGGAATGTTTGCTAGCATTTCGGTGAATTCGAAAGTTTTTAATAGTGCTGAGAAATCGGTTTGCTTCTCTTATAGATTTCCCTGATCTTTCAACAATCACAGGGCGGGTGCGGAATAATGAAAGAAAAGGCTGTTGTGATGTTAGAATTGTTGTATGCATTGCGAGATATCAAATACTAATGGCAAGGCGGGCAGTCTAGTACTCATTAATCATTGCTATAATATTTTACAATCAATCGATATTACCCCATCGCTAGTGCCAAAATCCATTCACAGGGCGGGTGCGGGCACGATCTCTGTCGCGGCAAGGAGCCCAACTGCCGCGTGTATATCGGTGAGTTTATTGTATCAGAGATTCCAAAATACTAATGATACTTTCACGTTTATCTCTCTACAAAAGGAATGGATTAGGTGTAGTTTGTCTTGGAATATTGACGAATACTATTGTTATTTTTCATTTAGAATCCAACGATCGCGTCGACACCGTGGCCAACGTGTGCTGCTGCTATACGGATGAGGTAACTTTTATTATATTTATTTTAAATATAATAATGAATAATCTTCATTTTAGTGCAACACGCTCGAGAAGGCGGAGCGACTTCCGCTCTGGGCCCGTCTTGATTGATCATTCCATTAGCCAGTAAATACATTCCATAATCAATATTTCCGCCAGATAAAGTGTAGAAAACAGCTACCATCCGTTGAGCCATATCTTTTTTACCGTACTTTTTAATTCCGTATTCTATCGATTAATCCAAAAAGCCGATTGAACACAATTACCCAACCAAGTGTGTCCAAAAAGCGGCGCAAGAACCGGCAAAGATCCTGCTTTCCTCTCTCGCTCGTCAGGAATGGATTGTCTCTCTCATTTTCCCAGGCTCTCTCGTTTCTCTGACTGGCGAGAGATAAGGGAAGATGGAGAGACGAGAACATGGATCGGCTCTGGTCGGGAGGTTTTATCGCCCCTTCCCTCCTCCTATCACCACTCTTTGTCCACTTTCGCCCTCGTTCTCATCCGAGATTTGGGCACTGGGAGGGGGATATCGATCCTCTTTGGGCATTTATCTTGCCCCTTTGTTGCGCCAATTGTTGTATTTTTCATACTATGAGAGAAAAATTCAATGTCCTTTTACTCCTTACTTTGGTTAGAGCATAATGAATTTGTTTCGCGAGTACACCAAAGGTCCTCTGAAGCGAAGAGATGTGATTCATTCTTTACATCCGTTTTAATATTTACATAATCCTTTTCCTCCTCCTATCACCACTCTTTGTCCACTTTCGCCTTCGTTCTCATCCGAGATTTGGGCACAATGAGATATTGATCCTCCTGCGCAGATTATTCCTGCATTTTCAATTTTATTGGGGCATAGCTTGTACATTTCTTGTACGTTTTTGATTACATAAATTTGTGCAAAAAAGTTTTTCGTAATATCAAAGTGATATCAAGTGCATCAAAGTTCCTCCGATGTGAAGAGATGTGATTTTTCCTTCGTTCGCTTGGAAAATAATTATCATCGGATCACCACTCTTTGTTCACTTTCGCCTGCGTTCTCTCTCATCCGATATGTGGGCACTGAGAGGGGGATAAAATATTACACGTTGCGATTGGGTGTGATTTAAAGCTCATTGAAGTTAATTGCTGCGAATTCTCGCTTTGTTGTTTCGTTAATCTGTGTTAATTATCGTTTGCTAGCTCGCGTTCATGATTCCGTGCTCCAACCGCTCTTATATTTAGCAAAACTGTCAAATTCGCGCACATGAGTAACAGTATCTCAGAGGGTAATATTGCCTATTCTCAGCTCCACCGAAATGCCCTCCCTGCTGCTGCCGCTGTCAGCTGCGACGCTACTCGTCGCTCTAGCTACACTTCCGTCAGTGACAGGTATCACATTACATGCATACATCTATCCAGACATCAATGCAATGAGTCTGCAAGAGAAAATATCATTAGGGGATTGGATGTATTCACATGGGAACGAAATTTCTCATCATCTTTCATATTGCGAAAAGTGAATATGCTTCGCAGATGTGAGAAAATGGACTGGAATCATAAATCGTTGATCAGATGTCTTCTGCTTTCCAACAATAACAATATTGAATTTCAGACGGCCAGATCTCGGCGATGTTCGGCAACCCGATTCAGGTACAGTTTTAATAACATTTTATTCATTTTCCCTCTCCTTTTCCTTCCTTTTTGAGCGATTTTTAGTGACGTGGTCCCCGAAAAAAAGTCGATAATAAATCAACAAAGAATTTAGACAAAAAAAACTTTTCAGGCGGACAACTGCGCGACCTGGAGCGACTGGGGTCCGTGCGTTTGGCTCAAGGGAAAGAACAAGAGGTGACATTTGCATTGTATACTAGTGTATCCCGATTTTAATGAGAACGGTGTAGTGAAAAAAATCTTAAAATTGTATCCATTTTCGTACGTGTGTACAAGGGCAAGAACAAGAGGTGCAAATTCAGAAATCTATTCTAGTGAAACCTATCACGTTGACCCTTTGGATAATCACCTTTTTACCTGTGATCAAGATGCATACGGGATGCGCATGGGTAAGAACGAGAGGTGCCATTCTTTCGCCCTTATATTATCGAGTTTAGGATTCTGAGAAGTGAAGCCTGCTTTCCTTGAGAGTGAAAACATTTTCACTATTTTAGATATTTTGCAAAACAAATCGTGGAGCTTTTAGTCTGATTTGAAGTCGAAATTTAGAATAGGTTTCAAACAATTCTTAAATTCAGCAGTTTTCTCCACGATCTGATGCGCAGTACATCCGCTTTATAAAAAAATAATTATTATGATTGAGATAAAAATACATTCATAGATGGCAGCGTGACTACTTCGAGCAGCTGCTGCCCGGGCGCAAGGGTGAATTTAATTAAAATTTAAAAATTATTTTCAAAATTAAATTTCTGTTAAAAACTTATAATTGGCAAGAGATAGGTAAATGAGGTGAGACATGAGAAGAGTTTAGCTTCTCTAGCTCGATTACGACAATAAAAATAAATTTTAAATTTAAATTTCGAACATAACCCAAAATTAATTCCAGGTTGCCGCAATCACGTCTTCTTCCGCCTGCTCAAGGACAGATGGGGAGTCGTGAGTTTTTATTTTTTTTCAAAAATATGTATTATTTGTATTTTTTTATCGATCATGAAGTACGCTAAAAGAAAAAAATAGGGGTTGACCACAAGCCCACAATCAAATGCTTGCAATCTTTTCGTCCCTCACAATGGATGAAGGATAAAGTAGAAAACAATTCACTGCCAACACCTCTTCCATTATTACTATTATCCAATATCCTCATTGTCTTGCTACTGGTCCCCCATCTCTTGTGTTACTCATTGACCAGCGCTTGCAAGAACGAATGAAAGAAAGTGCGAGCGCCACACTTCGGCTTTCTCTGCGCACTCTCCAATTCCTCTGGTCACTCGTGCGATCGGTTTCCAGACTTCTTGACTCTGTGCTCTCTCGAAATCGCGTTCACTATCGTTTAATCTGACCCTTGAAAGATCATTGAGATTGGATAGACACGGACATGAGTTTAGCCTCTCCTTTCTAGATTACAATCGCGGGTGTTCTCCTTAGCGCTTTCCTTCCCGAAATGCTAGAGAGAAAGCGAGAGAGCCGGCATTTCGGGGAGATCCAGACAAAGGCCGGCTTGCTTATCGCCGGTCCCGATCTCGCAAAAGGCGGCTTCTACCTGCTGGAACGCGGACACTAAAACGAGTAGATAGGGCGCTAAATGGGGACGGCCGATAAGGGAAAAGGAACTGGGAAACCGTGAAGAGAAGAGTGGATTGGGTGATGTGTTTCACTGGTTCTTCGAAATAAGGCTCGGAATGCAACAAATCAATTCTGTCGAGGAATGCGGTCAAAAATATGAAAAAAAATTTTTTGTAAGAATAAGAAACTGAAGACTCGAAAGAAATTTGTTCGGTTACTCCCGAAAATAAATAATATTAAACACAAATTATTGCAGGCCTTCACCAACTTCTACAACTACCTGCGCGACGTGACCATCTCGGAGGAGCAGTGCGGGCAGTGTTCCTATCAACAGAGTTGCGGAAGACAGTGTCATCGAAGGTACGGTGTTGTTGGAGTTACCGGGGTACGGTAGTTCGCTGGAGCAGAACCGTAAATGATTGCCGAGTTATGGGATTGTGCTCTTATCAACAGAAGCTGTGAAGACTGTGGCATAGGAGGTACGGTGGGGAGGGGGCATGACAAAAGCGCAAACGACAAAAGCGCAAAAAGTTGCGCAAATCGCTATAACTCGCGCCACAATTTTTTTCACGATTGCCTAAGTAGCCCATTGGAATCCAAATTCCAAGAGCAATCGAATGGACTCGGTCACAAGTCATAAAAACGACTGGGAAAGATTTGTGGACAAATTTCAAAATCGATTTCGAAACTTGAAACCATCGGGAATCGATAGCTAACGGTTAGAGCATCTTGCGGAAAAAAAGTTCAGCGCTCTATTATTATCTGCAGAAGAGCAATGTGAATTTGCGCTTTTGTCGTTGCGGTTTTGTCATGCCCCCGGTGGGGATAGGCACGGTAGTCTAGCGGTTAGAGTTCTCTTATTGGAAAATGATTCTCCAATAACACTAATGGATTTCCTATACATAGTATCCTCATTCTTCACACTCTGCGGTTAATCCCCTTGTTCGGCTTATTGGAAATCCGGAAAATTTTCCAGTAAGAGAATTCTACTAGCGGTACAGGAACATGACTTATTGGGAGTACGAAGAATAAGTTCCTCATCAGCGGAATCGTAGCGTCGATTGAGCTTGCACTGTCCTGAAATATTAGCTGAAATTATTAGATTTTCTCATGATTTTCTGATCTTACGTGGCGAACGTCGAAAACGTTTTGCCAGTGGGCGAGACCACTTCCTCACACTTCACTGCTCCCTTTGTCCTTACATTCTTCCTCCAACATGAAGTCCCCTCCTTCACTCAGCCCTTTTTCATCCCCTTTCTTCGTTCCTCAGAAGAGGCAGGGAAAGAAGAGTGAATTAGTGCTCTCCCGAGACATTCTTTCCCGGATGCCCTTGGCGAAATGACAGAGGAAAAGACGGGAAATGAGCCCGAAAATGAGTAGGAAACAATTGGAAATGAGCAGGAGGTCATGGGCGGCATTTCTTAGTAGAGTGAGACACCAGTAGAATTGGGGAGCATTCTGGGTAAGATCCATGCGATAGCTAGCAAATTCAGTAGAGTTTCTTGTAGAATTCATGAGACAGCATAAGAATCGGAGAGTATCTTCAGTTTCTATCCGGATATGGCATTCTTCGTAGGATCCATCTTTAGTACTCTGGGAACTGGAGGTATTCTTGGGAATAAGATGAATGGAGGAGAGTCACTGTTTCCCCCGTAGTCTCGAGGGCCATTCGAAATGTAACTAGCAGCCTCGCAGACGGCGTGGGTTATTGGATCGGGCATTGCTGAGTGGAACTGGGCAATAAAAACCAGGCGAACCAAGCTAGAGTTGCCCGTCTGATGAAAGGGTGGTTCAGTACCAAATAGAGTACCCCAAGTGAAATGAAAACCAGTAGAACTTCATCCCTAAAATTGCCCCAGTGTGGTTCAGTGCCAAACAAGGAGTACCCTAAGTGAAATTGAACAATAAAACCGGGAAGGCGCGCCACCATTGCCGTACCAGCTGCATGTTGACTACTGGGCGTTTAATCCGACTAATGGATGCGATAAAATGGACAATGGTCAGGCAAGAAAGCGAAATTGCGAATAGAAAAGGTGAATACATAGATCACCTCTGTCCCTACCATCATGAAGAACTGAAAATACGCTAAAGATCAGAGATCAAAGATCAATTATTTTCAGAGGCGAGGTCTCCGTCATCAACCCTCTCTTCGTCGCGGAGCGCAAATGCCAGGGCGTCGAGCAGTCTGAGGTTTGTAGTTTGATCATTCAATTTTGTAGTTTGTAGTTTGATCTCTGATCTTTGATCTCTGCAGGCATGCGTGTCCAAGTTCATGCCGGGCTGCAAGCTGTGGCCGAACCCGACCATCCAGCTGCCCAACGTCACTGATAGCATGCAGGCGGTGCGTGTGTGGTCTTTGATCTTTGTATTATAGTTTGTAGTTTGATCTTTGATCTTTACAGATCATCGACGGCCTGGACTACCTGACGTGTGTGCCGGAGAATCGGTAAGCAACTTTCTCTTCAGATTATTTTTCCCTAAAAGTTACCCAGATTTCCGCTCCAATAGAACTAACGGCACCTTTGCCTTCCTCTCGGTTGGTTCTCTGAAGACTTCTCGTCAATTTCATTGGGTGTCTTGAAACACACTCAGCCCTTCACCCCGAGTCCAAAGTAGTAAATAAGACCCGCTCCTCAATAGAGCTCTCGCGTCTACTGGCAATGCAATCTAGTGTGCTTGAGGAATAAAAGAGGCAAAGAGGGGTGCTAATTCCGGGACCGCGCGATCGTTCGAGAATTGAGGACAACCAACCCCCGCCGCCCATCGCTTCATTAGATTTCTCCCGGGAATTGGAGTCAGGGGCTTTAACGGCCGCCCGTTCTGCTCGTTACGTCAGAAATAGGCAATTCGGTGGAAACTGTCCAGGAAATCTTCCTCCAAGTTACGTCATAGCTAGACAATTTTAGCAACAGCTTCATGTATTTCCGTCCTAGCCTATTCTCCCTCTTTATTAGATGCGATTTGACAATAAACTCACTGTACTAAAGGCATCTCGGGCCAAAATTCAGAATGTTCCCTCGAAATCTGGCCCGTGGCCGAACCCCTCAAGCATTTCCGTCCGCTGCCCAAACACGTCGTCCAACAACCACTTTCCCCGTGTGCATTAGCCACGCTTCGGCGGGCATTCGGGAGCTGGCAGGGAATGTGAGAGCGGTTTGTTGGAAGGGAGGAAATACTCTGGTATCGATGACTGATGTTCATGCGTGCCAAAACTGTACAAAACTATAGCGATGTAGGTCGGTGTTACAGAGAGATACAGGGAGAAGTTCATACACGACTGTTCCTCATAGATGAGGTTGAGAAACATGTGTTTGGTGCCATGTTGCCCGCTCAAACAACACGCTCACCTCTTATCCCTAATTGACAGGTGGTCTGGGAATCTAGGGATAGGCCCTACCACAGGTCAATCTAATGAAATAAGAAATAAGAGTAGCGATCGAAGATCAAAGATCAAAGATCCCCTCATTCCAGTGCCAACGGCCCAGTCTGCCGCTGCTGCTGCCACCCCTACACGCCCAATCCGGAGACATTCGAGTGCGAGTTGAAGCCGTTCCTCAATGGAAAATAGGCAATTTGATCTTTGATCTTTCACCCGTCTTTCTCCCTGTTATCAGTAGCCAGTACAACATTCAATGTGTCGTGAGTAATAATGATAAAGTATTCATATTTTAAAAGTGTCTAGAGTATCCCGCTCATGCATTGTTTGTATGAAATACACATTCAATATACGGGCCATGCCATCTGTCCTATTAGCACATTGTTCCTCTGTTCCCCTAACAATACGACACCGCTCTCCTCTAATCCCCCTAACACCCTTTACCTCATCAGTCCATCTCATTTCCCCATTTCCCCCCTCTGCCCCGGTCCTTTGACTCTCTCAATTCCCCATGATCTCTCGCCGGTCAGACAGCGTGAGAGAGCGCGTGAAAACGAGAGAGCGCCCTCCTCTCGCCCCCAAGACCTATCCATTTCCCGCTCATCTGATTAGGCAACAATATTGCACTGAATCCATCTCTTAGGAGTGCTCTCTCGCTTTTGCATGCTCTCTAGTCGGTCAGAGAGGCGAGAGAGCAGGGGAAAGTGAGAGAGTCAGACAGGGGGGGGGGGGGGCAGGTAGGCCCCGCCCCCTTCTCTGGCTCCGCCCACCCTTGGTCGGAGGGCCCGAGGCGCTATTCAGAGCCACACAGCAGTAGCTGCACTCTTCTCCTCCTCTTCCTCAACCTTCCCTTCTCGATTGATCAGGTATGCATTTGGATACATTGGGGCAACGGTGGTACCAGTGGGCACTGGTCTCCATTGGTACCGAGTGAGCTCCTATGGTCACAAGTGGGCTCCATTGGTACCAAGCGAGCTGTATTGGAACTCCAACGGTATCGAGTGTGATCCATTTGTGCCAAATGGGCTCCATTGGTTTCAAGTGGGATGGTATCAGGGTAGTACCAGATGATGATCCATACCCTTCAGCTATGTCCGACAACGGAGCCCCCGCCTCTCCCGCACCTGCTCCCGTTGAGGCCAACAACAACAACAACAACGGAACGCCGGTTAGTTGTCTATTGGGCTCCGGTAGCATCTGGATTGTGCTAAATTCCAATTGTCTGCGTTCTTTTCGAATAATCGGATAGTTGTAGTATTAGTAAGTACTGATTTGTTGGTACAATTGTACCAATCAGTTGTAACTAGTACTAATGATAGTCTTGCACACTATCGAAGCGCTACGGCTTGAAGGAGAGAAAGGAGGAAAGGAGGTTCATTGTCAGTCCACTTTCCTTACTTGCATATTGTCGTGAGCTAGTGTTCGGGATCCAAATAAGGATTCGAGAATGAATAGCTCCTGCCTGCCAGTAGAGGCAATAGCGCGCTAGCCCCATCCATTCTGCTTCCCGTGCGCTATTTCACCCCTCTACTACCCGCTTTGCGCCTCCTCTTTCCTCTATGGAAGCACGACAAAAGAACATGAAGTATGTGAGGGATGAAGTGAAGAGGGAAGTGGGGAGAGGCCCCTGGAGACCGGGGGTTAGTCATTCGAGGAATTCGACTAAAAGTAAGGACAACCGGACGTTCAACCAAGTTTTGAACTTTTTACAGTTGCTTTAGTCGTCTTTCTTTGTGAACGAACGACTGTGGAGTTGAATTTTGCTTATCTAACAGGAGACAGCCTGGCATCACTCAACAAGATTCTTTGGAATTATATTTTCTGCCTGAAACCTATCCAATTCACCCCACAACGGACGATAAGTGGTTTTTGTCCTAACCACTTTTCCTGTTGTGTTGTGTTATATCGCCTAGCCTTCGGGGGTCTCCGGGGACCCATGTGGCGAGGAGCAACGACGAAGAGGAGGGAAGAGGGCCATTCATTCACGGCGCGCGCTCGGATCCGTCTCTCCGTTCCCCATTATCTCTCGTTCTGTCTGACCGGCGAGAGAGCGTGCGGAATGGAGAGACTGTAGACCACGAGGATCCACGAGGGGCAAAAAGTGGTCGCTTGCCGACGCCATTATTTTCTTTTCGTGATGAGTACACACTCGCCTTTCATCACGGCTCGCTTAGCATTGAGATCATTAGAAGAATGGTGTAGGAGTCATCAACTTTTTACTGATCTACACTGGTGGCTACTCTAATCGTAATAAATGCATCTAGACAAAGACAGTCTGGCTGCTTTTGCATAGCGCCCGGAGAGGGAATAGGAAGTCGAGATGTCTACTTGATCCAGTAAGGATCAAGAATGAGATAAAGAAAGAAAAGATCCAGTGTGAACAGCGGTTCGTGTGTAGATCTAAGCCACCGATAGCACTGAACAGGGCCAAGAGCCGCGTTCCTTTCGGGAGGTAGCACGATCCATATCTGATCCCGATCCGCCGATCGCTTAGATCTCTTTGTCCGACGAGAGGATCTAAACTGAAATTTCGATGGAAAATGAACTATTATTACTTACCCCTATCCGGGATTTCTCGATTTATAAACGGAAATTGAGTTCATCATTCATTTCACTCCAGTCTGAGGTGGAAATGAACGCTTAATCATCCGTCTTTCGAAAATTCATTATTTGCCTCCTTGATGCGGCCAGACCATTTCGCAAATGGAAATGGAAATGACCCCGTGATGGGCTCATTTCCATTTCCCTCGCAATCCGTGAAAAACGACGTCTTTAGAAAGTGAACGGGAAGAAAGGTTCTGGTCTCTTCATTTGGCCTTTCTCTCGTCAGTCAGAGAAGCGAGAGACTTCAGCGAAATGAGAGACACAAACCATGAAAGAAGGGTGAGAATGGAAAGGGATTCAGGGGCCTATTCGGGGGCTCTTCTAGAATTGGTCTCTTTATATGGGGCTCACGCAGGCTGGCCCATTCCATTCACTTAGGCTCCATCCCATCTAAACGAGCGCAGAGTCCAGAAGATGGGATGAGGGGTGATGAGATGCGGAATGGGGAAAACAGAAGGAGTTGATCTTTGATCTCTCCCATAAAATGAGTATTGGCAATTGATGGCTCGTAACTCTGGGCGCGATGCAAATTGGAACTCGCATGCGACATGAGAGAATGGGAGTAGTTCAGAGTGAGGGAAATGAGACTTTGAATCACTGATGAACTTTACTTGGAAGGTCGAGTTGCTGGTTGGAAAACGTGTAGGAGGAGTACGATTCGTATTACAACTGGCAAATAATGATTGAATTTTTGAATGCACCGAACAGATCGCGTTACTGATGTTGCGTCCATCTCTAATTATGTAAGGCTGCAGTGAAACACATTCACTCAGATATGTTTCGATACTGTTTGTTCCCGAGATTCTCTTGAACCAATTCGATTTGACAAGGAGGCAAACTGTTGCCAGTAGGAAAGGCATGAAGGAGAAGTCTCACTTCACAATTATAGATAAACGAGAACTTTTGTTAATATTTATTTTATTTGGATTGCCATCCGGAAATCTATCGCAGTTGAGCCTAACTCAGAACAAGTAAAGCGGCAGTGAAACACACATAGATTTGTGATCCCCGTGAATCTCCCTGGACCAATTCAGTTTCGGCCTGCTAATGTTATGACGAGTCGGGTTGTTCCGACGTCAGACCACGTCGGAATTTCCTTGTCATTCCGGGGATTGCGCAGACTCTTTTCTAGGAATGATTTCGGCCTCCTCAGTTTGCCTTCTCCCTATTCGCTTTGACCGGTGATAGAATGCGCTCCCATTCTTTAGCTTGTCTCTCACTGGCCGTAGATTCAAGAGATTGGGAGCATTGCAGAGATTTGTTAACTACTTGTCTCGCTGCGCACAAGCCTCGTGTGTCGCATTTACTGCCATTGTTTTCGCTATTGCTTGCTACTTCCCTCCGTCTCGTCTAAAGCGTTTCGGAAGCTTTTACTGGGCGTTCCTTGTAGTGTGCAATGAATTGCGAGAGATGTTCGGCTCAGATTCGGTCCTGAGCAAGGATCAACTACGATTCTTATCAAATTCTCTCTGATAATCTTTTGGTCTCGGTTCATTTTCTGAACAAGGAATTTCCTTTGAACGACTTCCCTTGTCCGTCACAATTCTGAGAAATGTATTCGTTCTTCTCTATTCTCAGTTGAACTCCCCCTCCCTTGTCATCTCGACTACTCAAACGAGGAAGAATTGAGGGCGCGCGCGTTGTCTCAAAACTCTAAGTGGAAACGGAAAGCCGCCGGCCGGGCAGCCCGAATAGGTCTCTTTCTCTCTGCCCCTACTCTATCTCTGGAGAATTTCCGGCCCGGCCCTCTCTCGAATTTGTCTACTCTCTAAGATCCAAGGCGCTCTGAGATTCCTTTAGGGAATGAGGAGGCAAGAGGCCTGTGAGAAAACGGGCGGCGGGCGGGGTTATCCATTGTCGCATTTGACGTTTTGTTTTAGAGGATTTGGCGTTTTTCTTCATTATTTTGATTAATTTTTTACGCGTTTGCTCGTCGTTATGGGTGATTTGTCTTGGACAGTTTAAAATATAAATATATTTTTTTAATTATTTACATAATTTATTTGCAGAAGAAGATGAACACGCAGGAGCGTCTGTTCGGCGCGACCGCCCAGCCTACCACGCCCAAGAAGGTTGGTGCAGATATCATGTTATTTATTTTATTTTATTTATTTTTCATTTTTAACCCCGCTCTGGCAAAACGATTGCAGTTACCCGTCTGGCAGTGCAGATTGAGCTTTAGTGAAACATGTCTCCAATTATCAAAACGAAATTTTAGTTTTTGAAGAATTTCCAAATATGTTTCACTTCACGTTCTTAGCCAAAGAAACATGGTTTTCACAATGGTTTCGTGGAACCTTCTTCACAAAATATAGGTTATTCGTATGGGATTTAATTCCTCACATTGAGTTGCTAGTCGGTCAGTCACTAGAGGAAAAGTCGGTTCAGCTTTAGTCCTTCCACCTTCCAATATCTCAGGTGACTCCCACCTTCAAGTCGTCCATCTTCGGGGACGAGCCCACTCCCTCGCCCCAGAGAACGCCCAAGAAGACCATTAGAACCATTGGTGAGCAATTTTAACGCGAAAAGTCATTGCATTTGGGGGTTTGTGGTTAGTTTCAATGCCCGAGGCAACAGAAAGTCCAAGAAGATGATTATAACTATTGGTTAGTGATTTTTGGTTATATGAGGCTGGTTGCCTAAGAATCGAACAAGGTCAGGCACAGTGATTTTTCGACAATTTGGCAGGAGGGGTAGTCGAGGGTGCTAAACATCGTGATGCGCTTCATTTTGCATAATTTCGATCGGTAGCTCCATGTTGCTACTGTGAAATTTCATGACGAAAACGCTTTTTCGTGCATAATTTCTTAACCGAGCTTTGAAAGTCTATGAAATTTTAAGAGCGAATACATATTAGATCTACGATATCGATGGTATAGCTTGTGTTCGAAAATTGATATGATAACAAGTGATAAAAAATTTATTTTGAATACCGAGGATTTGGGAAATACACGAATTACACAGGTGGATGCGCCTTGTTCTGGGCATCATTTTTCATACCCAAGGTTGGGGGGTTTAATTTAATCATATTTTTGCTGGGAACGGTTTTCTGAGCCACTCTTATCACTTCGACGCCGCGCATTCGACGCGGCGAGTGACGAATGAGAATGAGAATGAGGAATGAAGAGTGAGGAGCGAAGAATGGGAATATGTTTCGCAGAACAATAATGAGGAAGAGCTGATCTTGAATTTCCGCAAACAAATCAAAGCTTTAAAATCTGAACCGCTTCTTCTGTATTATTGCCCTGTGGATAGATGCGCTGCTGTGTACAAAACACATCGGGGATTGGAAAATCACGTGATAACCGTGTAGTCTTCGAAAAAGAACCGGTGAATTTGAAGGATTTGGAAATGTCGAGTAAAGCAATTTATGCTGGATTCACATTGGATTACATTGATTACATTAAACATTACATTGATTATCACATGATTTTCCAAACCCCGTTGTGTTTTGTACACAGCAGCGCATCTATCCACAGGGCAATAATACAGAAGCAGCGGTTCAGATTTTAAAGCTTTGATTTGTTTGCGGAAATTCAAGATCAGCTCTTCCTCATTCTCATTCTCATTCGTCACTCGCCGCGTCGAATGCGCGGCGTCGAAGTGGTAAGAGTGGCTCAGAAAACCGTTCCCAGCAAAAATATGATTAAATTAAACCCCCAACCTTGGGTATGAAAAATGATGCCCAGAACAAGGCGCATCCACCTGTGTAATTCGTGTATTTCCCAAATCCTCGGTATTCAAAATAAATTTTTTATCACTTGTTATCATATCAATTTTCGAACACAAGATACACCATCGATATCGTAGATCTAATATGTATTCGCTCTTAAAATTTCATAGACTTTCAAAGTTCGGTTAAGAAATTATGCACGAAAAAGCGTTTTCGTCATGAAAGTTCACAGTAGCAACATGGAGCTACCGATCGAAATTATGCAAAATGAAGTGCACCACGATGTTTAGCACCCTCGAGTACCCTTCCTGCCAAATTTTCGAAAAATTATTGTACCAGCTCAATCATTACTTTGTTCGATTCTTAGGCAACCAGCCTCATATTATTTTGTTTTTTAAAAGAAAAATAGCACATCTTCCCCATAGAGTCTCATGGCGCATCCAAGAAATCACTTTTTCCTTCGAAAATCTGTTTTTCTCTCGCAATACGAACACTTCTTTAAATTGTATAAACTACTCACTACAATTGTAAACTGTCAAATGTTTACATTCTGGTTGTGAAGTCGTGAAAACTCATTTAAACCACGGCGAGGTCTTTGTTTTCCCTGAAAGGGATCTCTAGAATTAGACAGAGTGCCCATTTCACCCCAAAACACTTTCTCCCGCAACCAAAACCAATGTCGAAATGGACGACCCTCCGATTCAATTAGGTCCTTTGCCCTGCCCTGAAAGGTCTCTTTCCTGACTACAATCTACAACTGGTCAGAGAGTGCTAGAGAGCACGCGAAAATGAGAGAGCCAGACACAACTCTGCTCTCGCCCATTGGGAAAGTGATGACTAAGGGTATTGCTGCTCTCGAATGTAGCCTCCAAATAGACGTAATGAAGCTCTCACGTGAATTGGCAAACGTGGTGCGCTGGGAAAAGTCGCCCTGCTAATCCGCACTCGCTTCAGAACGCAACCCGATCACTGGAGAGGTCAAGACGCCTGCCGCTCAGCACCAACAGATCACCGTCTAGATCACGGCTCCCTGATTTCCGGCTCTGGTCCCGGCTCCCGGCTCTCACACCCCAGCACTATAGTAGCCATCTGGCAGGACTACCGTAGTACTGGGGTAGCAGACTTACTGTATTTATCGCTTTCACCCACTATGTCTTATAATTTCTTTTGTATCTATGGTCACCTGCTGACTGTTCTGGTTCTTCTCCCATTTCCTACTATAGGTTGTGTAAGTGGTCTATTTTCCGGCTCTCTGATCTGTATTTTCTGGCTTCGAGTGCAATTTCCTTCCCATATTCTGCGTGCAATGAATAGGCGGCGTAGAGGCCCGATTGGCTCTCCTCTGATAGCACGCTCTCTCGTCGGCTAGAGAAGATGAGAGAGTGTGGTAGACGAGGAGAGTTAGAGACTGATATTAGACAATGAATGATCGATAAATGGTTACTGGCTTTAGCATGAAGCTACTACACACATACAGACTTTATAGTGAAACCAAATGAAACGGTTAAGAATAATCATTCATGTTTCTCTAATGAAAGTGAACTCATTTAGTGCAAAGTTTAATGCATTTATTCGACACGATTACACAACCGCATTTACTGTTGCCCATCGCAACCAAGCAGGGTGAATGTGGCAGACAGGTCCGTCTTCGTGTCGGTTGTATGCTCCATGTGCAGTCCCAGCCGGTGGGATTTGGCGGTGAAATTGTGGTGAAGGGGCACGTATACGCCGTTAACGTTAGCCTTGCGCCAGTGATCGCAATACCTAAAATCGTCTTCTGGATTAGGGACCACCACGCGATATGCAAATCACAGATTCATGCCCCGTGAAGTATCTCAGTTTGTTAATCATGTGTATAGAATTGTTTTTTGTGAACGGACCACCCACCAAACGCTAATACTTTTCGAGAAAATAGCGACTTTATGAAAACATGTTTTTCAAAAACGAGAGACAAAAATCTTTGAAACCCGCTAACTTCTGTTTTAGTAGAGGGCCGCGACTTTTGAAAGTTTCTAGTGATAGACTAAGGTTACAGGCATACCATATCCAAAAATTAGCCAATTCTATAGTCCCCCGCGATTTTTATATGAGATCAAATATCAAACTCAAGTTCAAACTTTGGCTCTATGTAAATTTCGTGGGGGACTATAGAATTGGCTAATTTTTGGATATGATATGCCTATAACCTTAGTCTATCACTGGAAACTTTCACAAGTCGCGGCCCTCTCCTTTAAACGAAATTAGAGCGCTTAAACCAAATTATTTTAATTTCATGGCGTGATTTTCAAGACTTTTTTGTTTATAACATGCGGGGGGGACTATAGAATTTGCTAATTTTCTCAGCAAAGTTAGTTAACATGGTGTACTAAACACCTGTGAAATCAGAATCAGCGGCCTTTTCTTCCCTTTTGCATAAATTAACATCGCGCGCTCTCACAAATAAAGAAAAGTGATGGTGGTCCCTAATTCTGGATTTAATAATATTTTTCATTTGAATCGGCACTTGGTCGGATGAGAACATTCGGATGATAACCTGCTATATGAGAACTAAGAAATATTGAGGTTGTAAGAAAGCTCTCATCCGATCTAGTGCTTTTGAATTGAAACAAGAGATTGGACAACGCAAGCAATGTTGTCGTCTCTTCGTTTTGTCTGTCGTCAGTTAGATATTCGAGAAAACATTTCGCTCAATAGGAAAGACCGCACTCACATTTTGCCGACCATATTCAGATCGCCATCGTTGATTTCGACTGCGTATTGACTGCACGCGATTTTTGGCGGTGTGGTGCCAGCCGAAGCATAGGAGACGTAGTCGACATGGATCTTCATGCCTTGCGGAGCCTGAGCGAGCTTTGATTACTCGAGTGAGTGTCAATCGTCATGAGTTCAAATCCGTATTCCAAACACAAGTGCCGGGTGGAGTTTATTTTTCGATCGTATCCCGCATATTCCGCGTTGGTTAAATCGCCCATTCAATGATTGAAACCGACCTCAATAATGTCCCACATGTCCTCGCCTCGGTTGAAATTGTCATCCTGGAGTTTCCGAGCAGCAGCCAGGGTATGATTGGACTCCATGACCTTTGCTTCTCGAGTGTAAGTTCGATTGCCCTGAAATTTTAAGAATGTAGTTGATTTCCGTTCCGTTACCAACTTCGCAAGTCAATTTGACCAGTTTCTTCGGAGTCTCGCAGAAGTCGCCAGTGAAATACTTGTTGCACATGCACCTGAATACGTTATTCCTCAATTAATTTAAAGAACACAAATTACTTTTCGCAGTGGCGAGGATGCGTGTAGCCACCGTTCAAGCACTTGGGATGAGTAGCACACTTTCCTGAAAATATTATTCATTAGATAATATTAGTCTGACTTTGTATGCTCACCAGAGCAATTGAAGAGCCAGTTGAGGGAATGATAATCAGAGAAGGGGAAGCGGACATTTTGCCCCAAGGTAGATGCGAAGTCAGGATCGATGGTTTCTGCCACTGTAAATATTTATTATGATGTATAAATGAATTACTTTTGTATTATTGTTATTGTAGACTTATTAAATGTACCATTAAACACATCTTGATGCATGCCACTTCCCATATCAAATCCGACAATTGGGACAGCGGTGCAAAGAGGGTCCATGTCGAACTGAAATATTCTTTCAAGCGATAAGAAGAAGTGTGTAAAACATTGATATTTTTGACCTAAATTGATTTCATTTATATTTACTTACGAGGTTCGCGGCATAGTTTGGCTTAATGCGCAGATAGTTTCTCCAATCGGGCCGATTAAACGTGTGGAACAGTCCGAGGTAGTGCGCCACTTCATGCTTGATGAAGTGACTCTGACAAAAGGATACTTCTCCGAAGTCGATTATGACTAGGGTTTACTATTCAATAGACAAATGCAAATTATCTCATGATGGGAAAGATGAGATGAGAACGAATGCACACGATGAACGATTAAATTTACCATTTTCGTCGTTGAATTTTTCCTGAATCCATAAAATGTCAACAGCATCAATGACAAACCGAAGAGATGCAAGATCCCAGCTGTACGACTCCGTCCTTGTACTGACAACTGAACAGGTTGGCTCCATTGGCAATTGTAACCTCAAATGGGAATTACAATTGTGTTTGACGTGAAGTAAAGACCAATGAAGCCTTTTGACGTCATCAAAACATACGAAGACATCGAATTGAGTCGACAACCCAAATCCAATCCTTACTCACATCAATGGCCTTGCCAGGTGCATCCTTGCTCTCGATAAAGTTCACACACGTATTCGCTTCGATCTCACGCAGACTGTCCGTAATGTGCTTCTCGGTGAAGTTGGTTCCTATAATTAGCCCAAAAATCTTTGACTCATTTGACTCTCGAGAATATCATAGCTATATAAAGATGAGGAAACGTAATCTTACTGGAGATGTCGCCGATCTTGTACACGACTTCCGGAGAATGCCAGCCAACGGTGTTCACGCGAAGACAGTTGGATGAAACGCCGACCCACAGGGCCGCGATAGACAGTAGAAGAAGCATCGTCTGAATCCAAGGTTCAGAAGGGGATGATTTCTATCTGAAGTTTGCTGTTTTTATAGGAAGCTCTGCCCGGATTTTTGAGTGTTCGAACTCGACTGAGGCTCCGGATGAATGGAAAGTATGAATCGTTCCATTGTTGTGCCAATTAGCGATGACGTGGTGTGCCTCTTCCCAATCGCCTAGGAATACACGGCAGACAACGTGAGAGACTACACGAAAGTGAGAGATACAGACGCTTGCATTCATTAGAGGTGCAATGATTCTGATTCTGCATTGTTGAAACTTTTCAGGTAAGAAACGGAAAATGTTCAAGATGTTAAAACGCGTTCTCTGTAAGAACGCAGTGATTTGGATAGGAAAGTGTACAAAAATTTCAAAAACATCGCCCGGGGCTCAAACTTCACCAAGATGATCCCTAGGAACGGTAATTTCGATTTTTGAACTCTGATCCCAAAAATTTTGATCTTTGATCTTTGATCTCTCTAAAAATAAATTTCAAATATCCCTATCATGTGATAGCTCATTCGAAAGAGCATAAAAAGTTATGTTAAAATTCCAAATTTCAAGCATTTTCATTAATATTGGATCAAGTTATGACGAAAAGTATGACGATATTTGTCAAATTTGGTGAAAATCGATGTGGCACGCCACTATGCTATGATTTCCACGTCACCATTTCGATATATTTTATGTATTTTGTGATATGAAAAAATATAAGAAACTTTGCCGGGCATATTTTCGGTGACATTGTGTCGAAATCTTCACCCAACCATGGCCAATCACGCCTATTTTCACAAAATCGTCCATACCGAGAGGGCTCAGAATGTTTCACCAACACTTTTGTATGCCTCTATTGAAGTTTTTCCGTAATAATGATCCATTTTACGATTTTTCGTCAACAATTTGCCCTAATTTTAGGCCATGACTTACCTCGACTTTTTTCACATAAGGGTCCCCCCTTATGTGAAAAATCATGTTGGGATCATATTGGAATTGGCCACAATAACATGTATGATTACACTAAAAGTAACATAAAAATAAATTTTAAGCACCCTAACATACTTTTTGTTAGATCGGAGGTTATTTTTCAACATGACCCCCAACATGATTTTTCACATAAGGGGGGACCCTTATGTGAAAAAAGTCGAGGTAAGTCATGGCCTAAAATTAGGGCAAATTGTTGACGAAAAATCGTAAAATGGATCATTATTACGGAAAAACTTCATTAGAGGCATAAAATAGTGCTGGTTAAACATTCTGAGCCCTCTTCGTATGGGCCATTTTGTGAAAATACCCGTAGTTGGCCATGGTTGGGTCAAAATTTGAACACAATGTCCGTGAAAATATGCCCCGCAAAGTTTCTTATATTTTTTCATATCACAAAATACATAAAATATATCGAAATGGCGACGTGGAAATCATAGTATAGTGGGGTGCCACATCGATTTTCATCAAATTTGACATATATCGTCATACTTTTTTTCATAACTTGATCCAATATTAATGAAAATGCTTGAAATTTGGAATTTTAACATAACTTTTTATGCTCTTTCGAATGAGCTATCACATGATAGGGATATTTGAAATTTATTTTTAGAGAGATCAAAGATCAAAGATCAAAATTTTTGGGATCAAAGTTCAAAAATCGTAATTACCGTTCCTAGGGATCATCTTGGTGAAGTTTGAGCCCCGGGCGATGTTTTTGAAATTTTTGTACACTCCAACCTGCGTTCTTACAGAGAACGCGTTTTAACCTCTATTCTACTCGAAAGATCAAAAAGAAGCGAAAAATTAGCAAGTCGAGGTGTTTCCGAGTGTTTGTTCTGTTTCAGATTCATCATTTGCATGTTCGAACGATTGATTTTCCCGTTTCGCAGGGTTTATTCACGCCATCCCAAAGAGTATTTACAATATATACAAGTGGATTAATCGGAATGAGAGTCGATGATCGCAATCACACACGATGACTAGGACAACGATAGAGCAACGCCTACAATGTCTATCATCACTTATAGTCGAAGACAGTGATCTAGAAGTAAATCGATCACTAGAATGGCAATCACGATTCAAATTTGGACACTGGAAATCAGTATGGAGCATAAGCTCATGGGAAAATCACAAATTGGAGTTGAATCACATCACGACAATCTGTAGATACACGAGAATTGGTAACAAACCACAAGCTCGTCTTAAAATCGAAATTGGGCACATGAATAGAACTTGGATTAGGGGCAACCTCAACGGAATCGAAAAGAAGTAATAGAGAAGGGGAGAATTCATAACAATCATTTCTCGAACAACTTATATTTTAAGTAAAGGACACAATTTGGCGCGACTCATCTCAATGAGTAAATGATCAACACGACATTATTCTTTGGAATTGCATGGGAAATTGACCAAAGATCATTTTGGACAATTACGACGACTTATTGATTGGAGATACACATTAGTAAGTTGTTACAATTCTCAAGTTTAAAGAGTAACTAGAGAAAGGGACATAATCGTAGTTGGGACACATAGACAATATTTGACTCATTTCCCTAATGGAAATATCACTGGACTAGTTGGGGGGGGAGACAACTCAAGATCACACAACACGAAGAAGAAAGGGAGGAAGGAATGGGATTGGACAGGAAAAGCTAACGATGGATCATTGACTAGTAAGGAATATAGTAAGGGAAGAGAATAAGGAAATAGGGAATAAGGGAAGGGTAAGGGGAGGAAAAGAGAAAGGGAGAGACAAGGGACGCAATATTTTGGATTAGATAAATAGTAGAAGTTGATTGGATGAGTTAGAAGAGAAGTGCCCATATCTTCGGGAATACTCCGTAGAATCCTCTCATTCGAAGCAGCTGCCGGGACTGAGCATTCTGCAATTGGAAACAATTAGACAATCAAATGATTTATTGTTCGATTCCTTTTTCAGACTAGGGTAGTGAGAGGTTCCCTGCTGCTTCTAAGATAACTGTATGTTGAGGTTCACGCATCCTATAGTCGTCAAATAGTGGTGTGCCTCACTCATTTCTAGAGTTCTCTGATTGGAAAACGATTTTCCAATAACACTAATGGATTTCCAATAGTATCCTCATTCTTCACACTCTCTCGTCGGGAGTGCGGTTAATCCCCTTGTTCGGCTTATTGGAAATCCGGAAAATTCTCCAATAAGAACTCTACTCATTTCGCATGCTGTTCAGATAGACATGCGAACTGAGAAGAGCGGCACTCGTAAGTTCACAAGATAGATAGATTGGCAAGGGAACAAATGGAAGTAAAGCTGCTTACGCTGAGTCCCTTCTGCATCTGCCCCAAATAATGGGCGCGACGCTTCATTCTGAGTTCCTCGAAGTACGACTGAACGAAATGATATTAGAACCGGAACCAGATGGACTCTTTGAAATAGCTGATCAACACAATAGAAAGTTGGCATTTTGTGTTTTTTAGCGCATACATAATCTTCAAAACCAACTTCGAATTTGAACCGACGTTCCATTGGGCCAACAACAGTATAACACTCGGGATAGAGAGGGCCGATGAATCTGAAATGTATTTTAGATAGATCAGTGGTAACGCAGTGGTTTTTAGGCTACTTGTTTTTCAATTTGTTAATTTTCATTATAACAATTTAACAAAATTGATGAGATTGTCAATTATGAAAATAGTATTTGATTTGTTTTTCAAAATATAAAGGATTAACAGGAGGAACGTACTCCGGGTGGTTGATGTTGTAGAATCGCGAGTCGATTGAACCCTGCTTCCGAGGATTGAGGCTATGCGTCTTGCCTTTGCCTTCCGGATAGGCCGGGAATATGGGCTGAAATGGAAGCATGGTTAAACACTGGCAGGGTGAATCCAATTCAGGCGAAATCATAGCTTGCAAGCTCTAACTATTGTTCTCAAGGACAATTGAACGGATGTTGTTATTCAAGCTAAGAGCTAATCGTCATCGATAGGAAAATAGATACTTACGCCCAATTCCTTCAAGTAGGCCGGATATGCAGCAGTAACGGCGACAATGAATTCGTCGTCGTCATACCACTGTAAGCATTAAGATGAGCATTGAATTTTGAATGAATTTTGCTCTCTCGGTCAGTCGAGTGTTGAGAAAATAGATTGAGCGAAATGAATAGATGGAGGCTTATATCACGCCCATACCTGTCCACGCCGGCGGCGAGCCCATGTATAGGGATACGTGGTTGCACGGTGCCCTCCCTGATTAGGGAGGGCACCGTGCAGCCATGTATAGGGATACATGGTCCAAAATGGGTTGGTAGGTCATGGTGGAACTTGACCCTGAAACATATCCCAATGTGTTCTACAGTACACCATTATCGATTTCTGGTTACAGTAACCCTACCGTACCAGGTTCGGCGTGTCAACCATTTTAGCCTTGGGGCACACTTTTGCCAAATAGTCTAAATTCGATCGCAAAATTATTCCACCGTAATCTACAGTAGCCTACCGTATCCCTGACTACGGTATCGCGGTTGGGCATCGCGAACTGACTTTTTTTAATATTTTTCGTTCTAAAAATCCGCTCTCTGTGCCTACATGCATAGTTTGTCGAGGAAATTTTTTTGGGCACCGCACTGTACCCTACCATAATCCTACCGTATCCCAGTTCGGCGTGTCAACTATTTTAGCCTTGGAGCACACTTTTGCCAAAAAGTCTAAATTCTATCGCAAAATTATTCCACCGTAATCTACAGTA
>LS488348.1:58929-95700 GCA_900490705.1 Pristionchus arcanus | reverse complement strand
GCGGTGCCAAAAAAAATTTCCTCGACAAACTATGCATGTAGGCACAGAGAGCGGATTTTTAGAACGAAAAATATTAAAAAAAGTCAGTTCGCGATGCCCAACCGCGATACCGTAGTCAGGGATACGGTAGGTTACTGTAGATTACGGTGGAATAATTTTGCGATCGAATTTAGACTATTTGGCAAAAGTGTGCTCCAAGGCTAAAATAGTTGACACGCCGAACTGGGATACGGTAGGATTATGGTAGGGTACAGTGCGGTGCCCAAAAAAATTTCCTCGACAAACTATGCATGTAGGCACAGAGAGCGGATTTTTAGAACGAAAAATATTAAAAAAAGTCAGTTCGCGATGCCCAACCGCGATACCGTAGTCAGGGATACGGTAGGCTACTGTAGATTACGGTGGAATAATTTTGCGATCGAATTTAGACTATTTGGCAAAAGTGTGCTCCAAGGCTAAAATAGTTGACACGCCGAACTGGGATACGGTAGGATTATGGTAGGGTACAGTGCGGTGCCCAAAAAAATTTCCTCGACAAACTATGCATGTAGGCACAGAGAGCGGATTTTTAGAACGAAAAATATTAAAAAAAGTCAGTTCGCGATGCCCAACCGCGATACCGTAGTCAGGGATACGGTAGGCTACTGTAGATTACGGTGGAATAATTTTGCGATCGAATTTAGACTATTTGGCAAAAGTGTGCCCCAAGGCTAAAATGGTTGACACGCCGAACCGGGTACGGTAGGGTTACTGTAACCAGAAATCGATAATGGTGTACTGTAGAACACATTGGGATATGTTTCAGGGTCAAGTTCCACCATGACCTACCAACCCATTTTGGACCATGTATCCCTATACATGGCTGCACGGTGCCCTCCCTAATCAGGGAGGGCACCGTGCAATGACGTCATCGCGCCATATTTCGGGGTACGGTAGTGGTATACGGTAATTTGGGTTACTGTAGGTCACGATGGGTACGGTATCAATAATCGATCTGACAACTTTTTTTGACCAATACCATGTATCCCTATACATGCCTGCACGGTGCCCTCCCTCACGCCGCCAGTGCTGGACAGGTATGATCACGCCTGTCAGGAGAGAATCGAGCTGAGGGTGGGAATGAGACGAAAAACGTAAAATGAGCTAGCATCAGTTTTGGGCACCTCAAGGCATATCCTACCATTCCCCAAAGTCCCATTATACAGAAATCATTTTGGGGCTCCCTAAACCGGTTCGGTATCCTGGATCCCCAACTTTAACCGAGAATATCTCGGTTGTGGAGCACTTCTGACTAAAATGTTCCCAAGAGCAACCCCTCCTACTTTTCCGAGCTCTATCGATCTACACCGGTTAGAAGTCATAAAAGTGATTTTCAACCGAGCTACAGTAGATGAAGAATAACTCAACAATTTAGGATTCGGCGCGGCTAATTTTTGGATATGATATGCGCGGCTTCGAGATCTATCGAATGAGTACCTTACGCAAAATATAAATTATTCCAGCGGTATGGTTCATGCCCTCGAAGATTTTTCAATCATTTGAAGCCATTTCATTCCCTCATTTCATTTAATTTTTTCCCACACCGCTCATTTCGGGGGTGTGGTGGCGAGTGAAACATATTTCATTTTCCCCTTTTCAGTAGTGTACCCTGTATTCACATGACCCCACTAATAATTGCCCGATCCTTACTCAAACGTGCATATAAGGCTAATGAAATACAAATGAAATCTGAAAAAAAATTTCATTGAAAAGGGGAAAATGAAATATGTTTCACTCCCCTCCACACCCCCGAAATGAGCAGTGTGAGTGAAATGAAATGAAATGAGGGAATGAAATGACTTCAAATGATTGAAAAAGTTTCGAAGGCATGAACCATACCGCAGGATTAATTAATGTTTTGCGTAAGGTACTCATTCGATAGATCTCAAAGCCGCGCATATCATATCCAAAAATTAGCCGCGCCGAATCCTAAATTGTTGAGTTATTCTTCATCTACTGTAGCTCAGATGAAAATCACTTTTATGACTTCTAACCGGTGTAGATCGATAGAGCTCGGAAAAGTAGGAGGGGTTGCTCTTGCGAACATTTAAGTAAGAAATGCTCCAGAACCGAGATATTCTTGGTTAAAGTTGGGGATCCAGGATACCGACCCGGTGTAGGGAGCCCCAAAATGATTTCTGTACAATGGGACTTTGGGGAACGTTAGGACATGCCTTGAGGTGCCCAAAACTGATGCTAACTCATTTTACGTTTTTCGTCCCATTCCCAACTATTGCCATTCTAGCTCGATTCTCTCCTGACAGGCGTGATATTTTGATCCTCAAGCAACGTTCAGCGCCATCGCTAGATGAAGTCTACTGATATCGCCGCCTGCTTGTCAGATTCAGATTCAATCGTTGTAAAATCAAACTCACGCGTTCCCATCGTTCGTGTAGTTTGCTTCGTTTCAGTTCTTTCTCTGCCTCGGCGACCTGGAATAATCATCATCATCATCATCATATGTTTATCCAGGCCGAAAGAAAACAATACGGGTCATACAACAAAAAAAATAAAGCGTTTAATTGCAAATTTCTGGAAATTTGGAGCTGGACATGCAAATGAAGTGAATTTCAGAAAAAGAGAGCGCTAATTGTAAACACAGTACGAACAGGCCAAAATGTGTAACTTTTATCATAACTTCTCACAAATAATCTATAAATTATTCCTTTTTCTTGTTGTTCTTGGAAAAATCGGCTCTTTTTTTCTGAAATACATTTGCATGTCCAGTCCCTTTAATGACTATCGGATCACTCGTTTTCCCGTACAAGAAAATTCACATTGATAAGTCTTTGAAATTTAAATATGCAAAATCTGGGACTCCACTTTCCGCGCTTTTATACTAATCGTAGATTCACTTCTTATTTTACCCACTCCCCCAGCCCCCCCCCCACCATAGAATAAAGACAGTACTTGAGACTCTGTGATAAGAGGAGGAGCGAGGACGACATTCGTCGACTCGGAGAATGCGTACTGAAAGTAGAAAAATTAAATGACGTATCAATGTCCCGAAACAGAAATGCAATGCAAATATTTCTTGATAAAGGACCCTTCTTCAGTAAAAGATATCATGATAAAAATTAAACCCTTTTTGCAATAAATATCGTTTCCAGTCAAACTCCTAAGGAAATATAACAAATAAAGAAGAGATACATCATTGTAGACGAAAAGGGTGAACTCCTCCAGTTGGTCTGGGAAGCGCGGTTCCAAGTAATAGATCATGTCCTCGACTAGATCCTGACGCGACGGAGTACTCCAGCCTACCGACTGCGACGCACCCTGCAATGGTAAAAAGTAAAGATGTATCCACGTCAAGGCATGCTGATTGCTGTTACTAGTCGAAGGAGCGGTGAAGTTAATTGAGCATTTTAAACACCTACAATATTTAACTCTACTTGCACGATTACATCACACGAAGTCTCTCGCGAAGGTCATTCCTATCCGGACAGACGCTTTTTTTATCTTTGTTTGTTTGTTTCTCTATATAAATCTGTTTCCTTCAGATCCTATCCCTAAGGTACTTATATCGCGCGGTACAACCCGCATCTACAACCCGCACCTGCAGAGTAGTGCGGCGACGAGTGGCCTGATCCAATGTCTCGTCAACGAGAGCGTATCGAACGTGAACCCGCTTGTCCTGCAATGATCAAATTAACTAGGTCCATTTTTGGGATCTACTCGGTTTTTTTGCCAAGACACATTCCACACAATTCATACTGCCTACCCCACGCGAAATGCGAGAAATCTTCTTCAAGTCACTCAATTTTTTATTCCAAACGTATGATTCAAACGTATGATTATTCGTATTTCGATCGCTAGCTCAAATATCTTACTTGAATGAGCGTAAGGCTAATCGTATCCTGCCGCTCGATCATGGCTTTCCACTCGAGGAACGCCGTGTTCAGGTCTCTCTGAAAGGTAATCTTGGTAACACGGTCTTGGAAATTGGTTGAATGTGAGTAAAACAATGATTTAGGAGCTGAGATTCGGAAAAATTTGGGAAACGCGTAACGTACATTTGCTCAAAATCTCTTTTTCGTCATGGAACATTTAGAGGAACATACAAGCGTCCTTTCACTCACCATTGTGACGGGTCCGAATTCCTCTTTCGTGAACTCAGTTTCGTTGAGTGCGACCTGCATGACTTCGGCAAACGACTGCAAATGTGTTTTGTATAATGTGACCATGTTTCGAGGCTCGAACACGTTCTTGGAACTGTTTTTCGATATTTTTTGTTTTACAGGTTCGACAATATAAACAAAGACGTGTTGTTTGGGGAGACGTCACAAGAATGAAGACGTTATGAAAGTTCTAATAGATTAGTTGAATACCTTCAAGAGAACGCTAGTAATCAACTCACATAGAACATAGTTTTGGTGAGTCGCTCGTGGAGATATAGCTCCGTCCAGTGCTTCCACAATTGTGTGCGTTTTGACAGGCTGAGATATCCCTGCAATCCACAATCAATCTCATCCAGGAATGCTTTCTCTTTGTTTAGTGTTTGGCTAGGGTCGCATCTCGGAGTATGCGAAATGAAGAGACAAACCAACACTACCTTTTTGATTAGAAGCAATAGGCTCACAATATAAGATCATTATGACTCAGGTTGCATAAAAAACGTTAACTGTGAGAAAAGATGGAAATGGAGCGAACCTTTTTGCCTTTATTGTAGTTGAACGTGTGACACGACTCCGGTCCATCTAGCGGTACATGTGGTAGGAAGTGCGTCGGCAAGCCAGGGTACTGAAAAAGAGATGAGCTCAATTTTGGTCAAAATTCTTAGATGTTTAGAAATTTCTAAAGAAGAAACAGGCGTTTCCTCAAGTTAGTGACATACCTTCTCCAATAGTTCTCTTCTTTTCTCCTCAATCTTGTCTCTGTCTTCTTTCAGCATTCTCGCTCGTGCCTCCTCATCGGACTCGATTGTGAGATGCTTTCCCACGCTCGTCTCTCTTATCTTTGCGATAGTCTCGTCCCTGTAATAGTGGTTATCGTAACAATGAACTGTTTAGTTTTTTAACGTGTAATACTAACATTGTGTTCATGTCACTAGCGTTTGACATTGCCTAGAAGATCGCCAAGAAAGTAAAAGTGAGATATGCGAAATCGAATTTGTAAGTTGAGAATATCCTATCAAATCGAATCACTTTGTAAGTGTGAGACAATACCTCGTGAGACCGCTGATCTCGTTCCAAGCAGGGGCATACGAAGGGCACAAGACCATTCCCAGCTCGATTAGATAGGTGCACCACTGAAAGAGATTACTATTGGATATCAAGCATTAGGTTTGCTGATAGCTATATCTCAAACGTTCACTAGATCTCATCCAACATAAGCACAATCTAACTATGTTTGGAAATGATTGTAATCTTTGTAGGAAAAAACCGATAACATACAGGAGTCGTTATTACGAATTGGAGCACATTTACTATCGAACTGACAGTGCTGAAGAAGAACGCGACCCTGAAAAGTGCAAAAACTTATTTTTAGAATACATCTCATATTTTATTTCACAATGAGCTCTTCTTTCTCAAAGAGATATTTTTTGTACTGCGAAGTATTTGTGTTGCGCGAACTCATGCCTATTTCGTTAGTTCTGTTTTCAATTACACTACCAAAAAAGGGGAAAAACTCACCTACTGAACCACTCGACTTGCAGATCATTAGAGATGAGAGTAGTCGCGACGTATAGGAATTGGGTGATGGGGGCGACAGAAGCAAGAGTGAGGTTCCTTATGCACTGCAACAAACGTTGAATTACTTTTGCGTTAATGTAAGTAGATATTTGGAAATTTTTAAAACTTATTCACTTGTTATGTTTTTTGCCGAAAACAATGAGAAGTTAAAATTGAATTATCATACCATTCTGATCCGTTCCTTTTTGTTGCTGAATTCCCACAATCGTTCCAATCGAATCCGCAGAAGAATTCTCCTGAAATGAAGAAACTTTCTTATATATCTTTAGCGCATTTATCTATTTTCAACATCTAGTTAAAACTGCTATTCCAGTGACTATTTGTGGATTGCGGACTAATTAAGTCATTAGTTCGCCCATCGACGACTACAGACGATGAACGATGGGCGAACTAATATTTTTTTTTAAATTACTGAAACTGACTCTCGGTAGAGGGTCCTCGCTTGCGCGGCCATGTAGGACGCATGAAGCGACACCAGGAGCAGGACCGAGAGAACGATGCCAGTCATGGAGATGCCCTCTCCGAAAGTGCCTCAAAATTAAAGATAGTAAAATGTCGATTGCGGATTGAAGAATAGAGAAGCTCATATGGAAAAGAAAAAAACGTGACGACATCTCCTAGAGGTTATCGTTAGATGTATCGATCCATTGGTTCGAACACACCCAACTCAGGGGATGCACATAGACTTAAATATTTTCGAAAGAATGTCGTATTTCTCACGCTTTCAAAAGTCAGTAGCATACCTGTGGACGACCAGGGCGTCGCTACCGATTCCCAGAAGTGGCCCAAAAATGTAACTGTTCCGACGAAGACAACCAGCAAGACTTGTCCCGCTCGGCTCTGAAATATGCATTGGTTGAGTATCTTGCATCCCCACCAAAGTCAACACGTGCGAGCCCTCCTCAACGAAATATAGGAAGAACCTTCATTAAAAAACTACGGAAATGGGGTACGTATGAGGTTGACTAACACATCACGATCGAGCAACATTGAGAACATGATTGGCAACCCAGCTCCGCAACACCTTATGAACCAGCAAAGTTGTTTAAAATGTAAATGAAAAATGAGACCGTTACTATTGGAAGCATAACACAATCGATACTTACGGGATCCGTCGATTGCTTTTCGTTTGTCCTTTTTCTCCATCGGTTGATCGACGTTCCGAGCACAACATCAAGGACATTCTTGCTTTCCATCCATTGGAGGAACGTTGCTGCAACGAGGTAGACTTGGTTAAAGTGGAGCAACTGTTGCGCATACGACTGTACAGAATACGTTGTTTGACTGATCTCATCGAGTCATATTACAGTCGCTACTTGCAAAAGCGATTGTAAGTGAAATGGTAAAGTGGTTATCTAATGACAAAAATAATCGGAAATAGTTCTCACCAATCGAGAAGAATCCGAGTATGGATGCTCCGTACAGGCGGGACTCGAGCTGAATGAAAACATTGAACCGATGAGCTATATCCTTTTCTTTGAACTAGTTCCGTTCATGCAGTATCTTATCAACAGATGAAGAACAGATGATACAAAATGGAAAATTACATCAGAGGTTCCCAATGTTTCCGGCCGGGCATACAGGATGAAGATTACGCCGGCGATAGATACGAACATCGCGCGAAGGTCCTGGTATCCTTCCTGAGGCGTCTGAAGTGGAAACGTTACTTTGAGGGGGGAGGGGGGTGTCTCCTAATTAGGGCTTTCAGGATGAAGAATCAGTCTCTTCATTCCGCGTGCTCTCTCGCGTCTCTGACCGGTGAGAGACCACGCGGAATTCAGAGACGGATTCTCCACCCTCACAGCCCCTACTCCTAACAATATCGATTGTTTTCCTCATAAACGCCAAGACGTTGACCCTAAGAGCCTGTTCATCTTTTTAGGTCGTACATTCGTTCCACAACATTGAAGGCATTGCTCACCGCGGATTCGCCAGCGAGGAACGCCTTGAAGATGAATTTCCACCAGAGGGTGCCCGCCGAACCCGTAGTGTGAGCGGTGACGCCAGCGTCCAGAATGTCCGTCGTAGCCTGAAGAGGGAAGTTAGTGGTTAACGTAGTTTCACAGGAACAAAAATAAGATCCCACTCATGATGCTTGAAGTTGTCCATTTTCTAAACGTTTATCGATATAACCTTCGTCCTATAGATTTCCGGTTCTTTGATTTTCTTCTCGCAAAGCATTGCCTCTCTATCATTCCCAATCCCTACGCCCTTCACCCAGCGCAATCAGTTAGTATCCTTACCTGAGTCCGATCAGCCCATCTCATCTCTTTCGTGCACTCCCTCGTCTTGCATTCACACACGTATCGATCAATCTGCAATTTATCCGTTCACAAACGATTTACTCGTATTCGTCTGCTAAATTTCCATCTACTCCATGCCAAAATGTGCTTAATTAAATTTTAGCTTTTAAAAAAATAAATGGAAACACGCGCCTCATTCCTGCACTCGGCATCTCTGGGGCATGAATGATTAGCACAGTGGTCTGGGCTACGCCAGCACTCCTTCTCCTGTAATAAACATTCGAATTTTTAATCGGCGCTCAACTCGCGTATTCTGATCTCTATATCGCCGGAAAATTGCAAATTTAGGCAATCAGTAATTCTTTTTGTCACTGCAACCAAAGCATTCGAGCTTGCAAAAATTGGGTAGAGCGCGGTTCGAATTGATTATAGTTGACCAAAAGTGACAACTTACCGTCCAGCCCTGCTTGCAACGGCAGGTGAATCCGTTTGTGCCCGCCTGATCGCACGATTCGGTTCCTGAAATTACGAAATCATTGATGTGAACGAGCACGGAGATATGATCATAAACCATCAGAAAATGATTGTATGTCGTTTAATTATGACTGTTTGTTTCGCAACTAACAGCAATAAGTTGATCGGGAGGAAATCATTGCAGGAAACGGACTAACCGAAAGGATGGCAGAGGGAACAGGATGTCACTGGACCAGTCGATCGTTTCGGCGGGGGCGGTGCTGCAACGTTTAAAGGTTAAAAAAAGGGAAATTCTCGTTAATCAAAAGCAGATCACAGCCAAATCACCATTATTCAAATGGTCTAATCTTGTCTAGACGGAAATATTTCATTTTGGCACTTCTCTGGCTACTTGGTTGTTGTCTCAAGAGCTCGAGAAATGAAACCGCAGTCTCTTCACTTTGCATAAATAAGAATTTTTTGGCTCACCTTCCGTAGACAGATTACACTTGTGCTCTATGACGGAAAGGTGCGGCATCGTGTCACCGTTCGTGGCACAGCCAATGGAGAATGAAACGTGCTGAACATGAAGACATCAATAACTCAATCGTCATCTATATCCTGTTCGCTCTCTGGCCACACCTAGAAGACTCAAGTGCTGAACATGATCACTGAATGATGGGAATCGCCGGATTACAAGAATGTTGCCATCTCCCACCTGACCCAAAGCGCTGCTTTAAATTATTGATTAGAATTCTCACCGCCTTATCACCCTGACAAGAGAAGTCCATGAATGTTCCGGGGGACATCGAGTCGCTGAACACAAAGAATTATTATATTTTTACAAAAAAAATCATATTTTTGTTAGATTAATATGAGCACTCACTCCATCTCATTCTTGGGCATCAAGGTAGAATTCAGGCGACGGTGAATCGTTTTGAGCGGGCAAGTGGCAGGTTGTCCAAAGGCTGAGAAAATTCAATTTTATATGGTGTACTCGCCAATAATTATTCACCCGAAAACTTGAACAACCCCATCCAATTTTTTTAGATAGCAAATTGCTTATCAGAACTGGTTGAAATTGTATTAGAAACAATCGGCTCACCGGGAATCTGGCAGATCGAGGCTACTCCTTGTATTTCCTTGTTCTTCAGAATTGTGGCATTTTTGAGAATCTGGAAATATTCTTCCTCGCAACTCTGAGAGTGATAGAAAAATCAAAATTCTTTCGCTCGTTCCGAACAACCGAAAATATTGCAGAAATCAGAACAAAAAGCTTCGACGCACAAATTTACATTCTTTTGCGAGTCGAGGATGAATATTGCCCATCATAAAGCTGCATGAAGAAGCACTTACTAGGCCAGAAGTCGATGCATACATGATGTGCACCAGTTTCGTCTCGCGCATCTGTAGCGAATTGTGGCCGTTGCTGAAGAGCAGGATCGTGTCGAAGCGCCATTGTCGCCTGAAAATGGTTCTATGTTTGATGCAATAACTGTAAAGAAACAATTTCAAGTGTCTAATCAGTGTCATTTGCTGGGCACTTATCAATAGAGCTCGATATATGTACACTTGAATAGCGAGAAAGTGCGCCCGTTTTTCGACTTTAATGAAGCCCAACAAGCAAGCACTCGACCCCATAGACAGTTGATAATATTGGCGCCTAGTTCTAACGTTTCTAAGAGTCTAATGAAAACAGTTCAAGACAAGTAAGAGACGCAAATGCAAGAAGAGCGATTGGAACTAAGGAACCAAGCCGAAAAGGCGCTCAAACAATCTCCGGATAGAATCTAGACTAATTGCCTCAAATAACAAGATGGAAGGCAGGTGGAGGTTGAGATGGGTAAGAGTGGGTATAGAATGGGCTGAGGAGTGAGAAAAAAGGGCAGAGACAGAAGAAATCGTATGTGACAGGGATCGCTTGCTTGTGGCCTCGAAACCATCACGAAAATGAGGTGCAAGGACGAAGTGGAAGATGGGAAAAGAAATACATTATCAAAAACGAAATTCAAAAATCGGGCAGCAATTACCCTCTATTTTCGACAATTCCCGGATAATTATTGATTGAAAATTATTGTTATTATTGGTTGAAAGACTGAAATATTGATTATTGAAAGATTGATTCAAATATGAATGCGAGGAACGAAAGGCGCAGTTCGAGATTATGCAGAGGAGTGAGGGAAATGAGATGAGTGAGATCACAAGTTCCCACGGGTTCTTGGCATCAATGGAACAGTGAAATGGAAAGTTGCGTAATTTTAGACTGTATCAATGAATAAATTCGAAAATTGGGCAGCACTTACCCCCTATTTTCGACAATTCCCAGCTTCAAGCAACCTTATTGGCACGACCAATAAGGTCTACGCTTTGGCTACCAGCCACCAGGCCAATAATTAAACGATAGATTCAAAATGAATACTAGGAATACGAATGACAGTTCGAGTTAAAACGGAGGAGTGAGGGGGATGAGATGAGTGAGAAAAGATGAATAAGAAGGATACTGCATGGAATAATCAGTTTCCACGTTTCCACAGATTCTAGGTGTCAATGGAACAACAAATGTAGCGTAGATCTCAGAATGACGAATTTTAAAAAAAACTCGGGCAGCGCTTACCCCCTATTTTGGACTAATCCCGGCTTTAAGCTGCCTTATTTGCACGACCAATAGGATCTACGCTTTGGATACCGACCACCAGGCAAAACACAGGAAGATAGATTCAAATAAAAATACGAGGGAGAGCAATTCGAGGGAAAGAATAGAGGAACAGTTTGTTTTAAAGCGGCGAAGTGAGGTGGATGATTCAGGACGAATGATTCAAATAAGAACACGAGGAAGACACCAATTCGAGTTAGAGCCGAACGCCAAAATGGGAAAGCGGGCAGTAAGAAGGAATAGTGAGCGCAAAAAAAGAACCAATGACCTCATGAGAATGCCGATTGTGTATGATTACTGAGAGAAAGAGAGCGATCAAAGAGAAAACAATGGAAATCTGTTTGTGCGTATTTCATATCTAAAAGCAAATGAAGTGATTCCTAACAAGTATCGTCGACATCGCATGAACATACGGAGACATTCGAAGGAGGAGGTAGGATGTATGATAAACATGAACGCACTAGGTATGGAAGAATCGCCAATATCAAACCAAGCGCATGACGTTTTAAAAGAGTGAGCTAGGCAAACAAGATGAATGCGCATATCAACCAACAACATCACAACATCAACTCACAGCAGTTTGATCAATCCCTCTCGATGGACAACCATTTCATCGGAATCCAGGAGATTTCCATACTGCTCCTCCACACATGACTGCCACTGGTGCTCATAGGTCAGACCTGGAAAAATATGTTTTTATCCGTAATAATTTTCTCGTTTCTATGGGAATCATAAGGCTAAAGAGCGTGGTGAGATCACAATAAAGGGGCTAGAGTGAAAGGCTGGTAATTGCAGGCCGGAGTCCTCACCGAAGTTCATGCGCAGGCAGCCCCCTTTGCTTGGGATGTATCCGGGCGGGCAAGCTTGTTTGGATTCTGAAAGTAGGTGTAAATGAAACCGCCACTGTCCCGATTCATGATTAAGTCGTCTCATCCCATCCCTCACTACTTACGAGCATCTTACCATTGTGAGCGGGCGGCAGGGTAGTCGGGGCATCGGTCTCAGTCTTCTCCTCAACGTCGGTCTGACCATCTAGAGTGGGCGGGAGAGTGCGGGTAGTCGGAACAGATGAGAGCTTCGTTCCTCCAGTCGGTGTAGATCCTCTTGACGACTTTGCCGATTCCGTCGGATTCTGTCCATTGCGAGTAACTGATGTAATCTTCGCTTCAACAGTATACTTGGCCGTTTCCGTAGTCGTGGTTTTGCTCGCGGCCTTCGTCTGGGAGGCACGAGGATCCGAATCGAGGATGATGGTGCGCATTTCTTGTCGGGGATGACTCACAGAGTCTGTGGTGGCTCGCGTAAGGGGGCGAGGCGAGCCGATCATGGTTCCTCCAGTGTCTCCAGTTTCCTGAACCATTTCGGTCTGATGCTTCGTGTACTCCGTCGTCAGTCTGGCAGCCCTCGTTGACTTCCAATTCGTGTTCTCAGAATCAGTAGCTCTCGTCGATTCGAGACTCGACGATAACTTGGGCTGTTCAGTTTTCACCATATCAGTCACACGAGGGGAATCGGTGGAACGAGCGACCACGTCCGGCGGGCTTGTCTTGTCCAGATTGCTCAACTTCGGAGTAGTATCAGTATCCTTGAGATTTCTTGTCGAATCAGTTTTCATTCCAGTAACGGCAGAGCGAGTAGTCTCTCCAGATACTCCCTTCTCTTTCTCCATATCGGTCAGAACAGTGGTTCCCATCTCTTTTCGTCCACTAGTCGTCAACTCTCCGGGCGTTTTCTCACTTTTCCATTCATGCACAGTGGTGGTCAATCGGGAGGGGCGGCGAGTGTACTCAGCGTTTTCCGTCCGGTCTTCCATTTTGGTTGTATCCATTCGCTCAGTTGGATTGATTTCACTCGTGAAAGGGGTCTGATTCAATGAGATGGTCCTCCAATCCTCCAATCCTTTCGTGCGATCCAATGTCGATTGCGTGGTTTTCACCGATTGTCCAGTTTCATTCTCAATTCCGGGGAATTCCTTGATGCCAGTTGAGCTCTTGTCCAGGTGGGGATGCTTGATGACGACGATCTCCCAGATGTTCACTCCTCCCTGAAATGATCGAATCGTGTATTTGGCACTTTCTTCGATTCGATCACCTCGTCTGTGTAAGCCATCAACTGGAGAAGCAGAATTAATCCCGTAAGCAAGTTCATTACGCCTGCAATCGTATATCATTTAAATAATGATCGGAATACAAGTGAAATACACGCTAACATCGAGCGAAAACGGCGATAGTGCGTTGAATTTGCCCAAGGAATACCGTATCTACGCCCAGCTCGCAGGACCTTCTACCAGTGCCTACGACTGTGCCAGCCGAGGGCGGGGAGGGGCCGCACAAAGGGAATCCATTCCGAATATTGATGAATGAGAATAATTCCTTGATATGCTCGTAAAGTCAACTGCCCGAGGTGAGGCCCAAAAGAGGGACCGATGCGATATGAGGCATAGCGAGGAGAAAAAGCCCCATTAAAGCCGCTATACGAGCGATGAGAAATGGATGCGCCACGGATCTAAGCAACAGCGGGCCATAGTCCTCCTTCCTTTCTCTCTAACTGAACGAATGAGGTCCAAAGTCTCACTCATGAAAGCTACCGTATCCTCTTAGGCTAAGAGCGCAACTGTACGGTAGGAAGGGAGTAGATAATAGTGCCCTCCCATCTCTTCGCTCCGCCTAGTAGACACTTGTCAGCATCGATTTGTCAAGTAGGATGCCCAAGAAATGGTCTCTCCATTACGCGTACTATCTCGAGGGGCAGAGTGACGAGAGAGCACGTGAAATGGAGAGAGTCCAGCCCTCCCTAGTCAGAATTGGTTCGTCAACTCATTGCACCGTATCGTCTGGCCGCCTCCTCTTTGGCCGTATTTTTTGCTTAAGCTGATTCACTCTCACTGAAGCCCTTCTTGCGAAAGATTGTTCTACCGTATCTCTATTATCTTACAATCATGATTAACGCTGTAGGAATAAACAAATAGTCTCTTCATGATCGTGCTTTCATCGTTTTCGGAGAGCTCGTGTAAGACACGCCATGCTTCAATACTATTCACTAGGAAAATTGTTTTTGGCCCCCCTTCTGATTTTCGTAAGCTCTCATCGCGAGTAACAGTCTAGCAATAAGATTCCGTTCAGAATCTCCGAGATGAGATTCTCCCTCGTGATCGGTCTCTTCGTGCTGGGTCGAGTGTGGGCGGCGGATGTGGATGCGGGCGACGACGGGGATTGTACCATGCGAGTGGGAGTAGATGAGGGCATGGTATGGTACTGATATCAAGGTATTGGGGAGATACAGGAGAAAATCTTCATGCCTTTGTGACATAAACTTGACGTGGCTGTTGTATATTACTATGCAGGCAAATTGAGGAGCGGTTGATCGGCATCGTTAATTCACTCACTTTCAGCCCCTCAATCAGCTTCTAGTGCAAGTGGACGACGGAATCTTGGAAGGACATCTCGGCCTCTACCGAGGAACACCGAATGATTGTAGAAAGGAGTGTGTGGATCTCGGATGTTATGTCTTCGAGTTAGTTTCTTGTTCGATTCATTTACACATGACAGGGGAACAATTGTTACCTATTAATCGGTGTTCTGTTGCAGATACACGGTCTCGAGCCAAGAGTGCTTCTTGTACGAAACCTACAAGGTGAGATATCTATTGGTTTCATTTACACGTTATCAACAGTATTAATCGCGAAGAAGCCTTTACAGTGCTTAAATTTGATTCCTGTCAATACAAACTTTTCAGCCGATCGGAGGGGTCATCACTATCATCAGGAAGCCAAGGCAGAAAGTCATCCTATTCATCGTAGAAGCTGATGGTTAGAATTTGTAACTATTCATTGTATTCAATGTGGGAAAAACTTCCGTCAGGTTAAGGGAAAAGAGGCTCATCGGAATCTATTTAGATCTTTGTGGTGGTGATCGCTAATCTGAAAATCACAAACAAATTTCAGGCCCGTTTGATGACATCGATGAGGGACCGATTACGCAGGAACAGCTGAACTACCTGAACGATCGCTATCTGTCGGCGTACAGTGAGTTATTGGAATTTCTTTTCATCTAAATTTAAAATATGCGACTATACGTCTGATGAGAATACTTTGCAGAAATGGCCGTTGCCCCGCCCGTGTGTGGCTCGCCGAGTAAGTGTTCCCCACTCGATAATTTTGTCTCTTTCTTTGTAACTTCTTGTAATTAGTTCTACCACACTAGTTTGCGATTTTTGTGTCTTACTCATTCCACGTTTTCGCACATTTATCCAAATTTGCCCATTTCAGCCACTTCTGACCCCGACCCCGTCTCCACGCCCGCCCTTCTCGGTAGGCCTTCCTGATTCTAATCCAATACACCATCACCATTGCAGGAACTACCACCGTCACGACGCCGAAGAGAGGAGAGGACGAGGCATCGTCGTCGACTGCAGGAAGTGGAGGTAGGATTACCGATGTCATTGAGGGGTTTTGTCATAGATTTATTACAAGGATTTCACTGAAGACAAATTGGGCTGTTTTGTACAAAAGTAATAATGAAAATGAGAGAGATCGGAAAAAGAAAGCGAAATTAGATCGTGTGGTTGGCGCATTCGGGATGATGGCGATGAAGTTGGTTGAGATCGATGAACTTGGTATCCGATATTTTTAATTCTTTTTCGCAAGACGACAAAAGGGTACACAAAAGGCACATCTCCTCTTCCTTCCACTCTTCCTTTTCATCTTGGCACAGCTTAGCCAATAAAATGGCTCCTTTCCCGTTTTCCCCATGGCAATAGCGGCTCACTGTTCTGTCTCTCTCCCTTTCGCGTGCTCTCTCCTTTTGTCTGACAGTATAGAGTGGGCATTAGTGAGAGACCAAGGATGGCAGATGTTCCATGTACAGTCCACGTAAGCAAACGTGGATGAGGAAGTGGGATGGATACAAACTAGAATACACATCCGATCAATGAACATCCTTTTGGCAGAAGTGTATTGTTATTATTTGGTATTGAGAAGGTCAAACTGATCCTACTGTGGTATTCCACTTATCGCCAAGGCCATCTCGGCGACGAATTTCAAGTGTAGAAGGTTTCAGTGGTTTCGCACTGAACAGATCGCTTATCTTAGTACAACGAGTTCGGAGAAAGATATTTTAGAGAGAATTAGGTCGAGTGGTGGTTCTTACTCTTCTTTTCCAAATGAGCGCGCGAGCGACAAGTTCGGTTTCGCATACTTTCAAAACTAATTACTCTGTTAGTCTTTGAAACTTCCTTATTCACCAAACCACGCTTGTTACATTGTTTAAAAAATCATTCTATCAGTAAACCGATGATTTGAGGTGCATCCACTCCGGATGTCGGTCTCACCAGCTCGCCGTCCACTCCAGCGGTCTCTGAGGCATCATCTTCAAGTAACTTTCTCGATTATCCTCTTAATCCCTTTCCATCATCACTTCTTTTAGATATAGATAACATTTGAGTAGGAAGTCCATCGAAAACTTACACTGGGATTATTTCAGGCACGCCAACTACTGATGTCCCCAGCACCTCTAGCCTCTCTCCCACTCCTCCCGACTCGCAGGCGTCGCCACTGAGTAAGTTGACCCTATCCTATCCTTCTCAATCTAGCGCGTTATTACCCAATCGAGTGAAATTCTTAAACGCCCAAGAGTGTCCAAATACCGATCAAATTGATTCAGGCACGGATACAACCACCCTTCCCACAACCAGCAATGCGCAGACCACGAATACGACCACGACTGAACCGAGTAAGCCATTCCCCTATCTATCCCCATTCCTAGCAGGCTAAAATAAGAGTGATAATGAGAGAGAGAGATTGGTCTGTGAGTGAGAGTGATAAACGTGAAGAGAGGAGGTTTCTTTCGAACTTGCGGTGGGAATAAGGATAGCCGAAACAGGAACAGAATGGCTCCTTTGTTCAAGCAAACTTATTGATTAGTTATTTTGGAGCATTACGATTCACTTGTGAGGGATTACAATGAGAGAAGACTGGTGGAACTTGTGCCAGAATAAACGTTCAAATAGTATCGGTCACTAAAATATCACTACGGACACCTAAAGATCTTCGATTGATCTTGCCAAGTGAGCAGAAAGAATCAATTCATTGCAGTTGACGAGAAGAGCACGAGTGATGGACGTACGACATCCGATCCAAGCACCACCACACCTGGTATGGTGAACGTTTACAAAGAATAACAAGTACCAAACAGGTGCATTAAAATGGCATTAGTACCTGGAAAGCAACCGAAAGAAAACATTGCTGATTGCAGTGCACGAGATCTCGTCCGCCTCCACGCCCGACGACATTCTTACCACCACGCCTGAGATGACTAGCACCAGTGGACCTGATGGTACGTTTTGGCTTATTGTGAAAACTGAGACAAATTATATATTGATGAAATCATTGATTCGAGTTAACTGCTCGATTGCAGATGTCACGACAAGAGGAAGCACTCCGGAGGTGACCACCCCTCAGGAGACCACTAGCTCCCCCAGCAGCAGTTCCAGCACCACAACTTTCGGAACCACAAGTGAGTGTCACAGCCATTGCTAGCAGCCACAAGAAGTTGTTAGCAAAACTGTTGAAAACAGTTAGTTGATTATTTTCAGTGAAACCTGTGCCTGCTGGTATGATCAGCTTCAACAACAATCGCTTCGTGGTGAAATACGGCCAGATCTTCACTCTTCCTGCAGTCGCGGCATCTGCTCGAGTAAGTGAAATGCACAGTTCAAAATCTCACACCGCTCTTCAGGAACTTCAAGTCAACACGTTCAAAGGCTGTACGGTATTCGTCACCCTCAAAGATGGGACGCAGTTGGTCAAGCCGTATCGCACCGAACCTTACACGGATACCGTCGATGGCGTGATCGCCGTGTCAGCTACCTGCGTCTGAGCATCCCCTTCCTTGTATATATTCTAGAATCAAGAATCACCCATGTATTGTATCGCAATTTAGTAGGAAACGTCATGTCTCATTCGCATTAGACTATGGAATTGCACTCAAGAGTTTGTATTATCTGTCATCTTGGCGATGAGCTTTGTCGATGTATGTAGATGTTCATTGGGAAGTAGTTGGTGGATGACATGAAATGGGCGAAGTGTGATCGAAAAATCAGCGTTTTTACTAAGTATTGGATCCCTTGGTTAATAAAGAATTCTGCTCGACGATCTGATATTTTTATTGACGTTATTTACTATTATTTTATTGATGCTAAATTGTATGTTTATGGGAATTTGATACAACCTGCCATACGCAAGAAGCCTAGTAATTTTTTTTTAATGAAAAACGTTTCGAAAAACACATCGTCTTTACCATGCAGGTTTGTTTTTGATGGTCGTGAATCTCATCACCATTGCTTATCCCTCCTCCAAAGAGAACTTGATTGCACCTTTCATTGAAATACCCCCCCCCCCCCACAAGTGAAACGGATTGGCGAACACCATTCTTAATTAGAATTACTTGCTGGGCTAATGAGTTCAATTCTAATTGTTTTCGTTAACAATTTTTGTTTGCACTTCAGGTGAATGGGTCGTCCAATATTTTCGTGTCTTCTTCTTTTCACTTTCATCGAAGCGATCGACTCTTGCTTAGCTATGAAGGCAGGAAGAACTTCTTTACCAGGTATGGGCCACTCAAAACTTACATAGAATTGACAATATGAAATATTTCAAATCTATTAGATCGGAATGATAATTTTATTTAATGTGATATTTGCATATTTAAATTGCTTGATTTCAGCTCCGTGTTCATTCAAAGAAGGATGCGTCGGCATAGAAGGATGTAAGGTTCCTTACTGGATAGATGAACAATTGAAATGTACTGGAACCCTCAAGCTGTACACTGAAGAAACTTGGGCATGTAAAGAAGTCTGCATGTATGATTACATTTCGTGCGTGAACGACGTTCTGGTGTTTGACTACACAGGTCAAACACAGCAATCCTTTCCCGCAACTGTTAGACTGAGCTGTCGGCCGTGAGTTATACCTCGAAGTAGTGTTCCTAAACCATAATAACTACTTGAATGTCCCCGGTCTCCACACCCTCCGCTAGAGATCGATTTTTTTTGTTGCTTTGTTCCTCTTGTGAACCCCTACCCATTGAGACCCATATACCAATATATATCAAGACTCATAATAGTATGAACATTCCCTGTTGCGAGTACCTATTTCGAAGGATTTAGTATTGTTCAATATCTTATGTTAAATGAAGCTCTTCTAAAAGATATTTACAAACTCACAAAATATTGACAGTCACAACGAGATCAACACGATAAATGAAAGGTACTGAAAGAAATGAATGACGTAACAGATATGACAACTCATGGATATTATTATTATTACAAAATAATTTCAAATTACATTATTCGCACGGATTCCTACACCATTCCATCTTCTTCGTCTCCTTATTCTCCATCAGTCCCACATCGCAGCCACCGAACACGGCACAGCACTTGCCAGAAGGGCAATGGAAGCCTGAATCGATATGAATTTGTTGAGTGCTCATGGTTCACAGATCGATTTCGTTCCCTAATCGTGCATTCTGAATAAGAACTATCATCTTCCTTTGGTTGTTTTCACATCTCACAAAAAACAAAGAGGATTCCCCACCTTTCTTGGTGATCTTATCGATCATGCCCTCTCTTCTCTTCTCCTTTTTCCTCCTTCCTTCGAGTGCTTTCACTCTCTTATTCACAGTGAGAGGCACTGGACTCTTCCTGATCTCCGCGCTCATGGCGATGGAGGGGAGGGGGTCGGTCACGCACCTGTAAATGACTTTTGTGTCTGTCATACTTACGAGCATGTCAATGTCATGAACAAACTACGCATAACGCAATCAGCCCTTTCAATTTCAATTATCTTTCACTTTGATCTCTACGATACCATCTGCTTGAATTTTTGTAAATGTTCTGTTTTCATCTTTTGCGACTTCCGGCAATCCCCTCACAGTCTTCACTACAACCGCAGCTTCGCTCGTCCACTTCCCTCCAATTCTTCTCCCTTATCATTTGTTGTACCCTTTCTAAAACCGATCGATTCGAAACGAATTCGAATTCTCACAATCTACTCTACGATCGGAATTCCTCACGCAAGGCGGGCTTTCAACTACATCGCCGAGTAGCAATGAATTTATCATATTTCTGAAACGGCTCACAATCTGCTCTGCAACCCGCAACTCCGCTCATCCATTCCCCTCTCGCAATCGATCCGTCGATGCTGTCTTCCGTTCTCGCACTGAGACCATTCAGTGTTGGTTGAAGGGGCGAGAACGAGGTTCTCCGAGCGACCGGAGGAGGCTACAAAGAGGCTTCTTGATAGTATTTGATGGGGAGTATGAACAACAGTACAGGAGGAGGTTGCAAAGCGTCACATGTTTCCCCCTAATTTACGACGATCTAATTGAAGCCAGAGGGACCCAATGATAACACAGTGCAGTGGAAGAATCATGAGAAACATGTGTATTTCATAGCGACTGAACTATCGATTCTTCTTACTTCCAAAAATCAATGATCAGGGAAGAAGGGAATGGAAGAAAAGACTCGAACGAAATAATCTCTTAATTCCCCACACTCTATCTGCGGGCAGAGAAGCGAGATAGCAGGCAAAATATGGAGAGTTTTCCATCCATCTTAGAGGAAGGCCTAATAGTCACTATGAAAGCGAGGGAAAGTCAGCTTCTAAAGCGAACTGTTTTCCTTTTCTCGGGGACTTTCTCTTGTATGGGTGAAAGTAAAAGTTGCACCTACTCGATTTTAAAGGTCAATGACAAGTGAGTAAGTAAAATAAGAGAGGAAGAAAAGAACAAATCCGAAATATCTCCAACAAGAAATGTAAACAAATACGCTTGTCGGAACAAGTTGAACAGGCTAACAATGCAGAAACGACTTGTAGAAACAAAAACACTTACGATTCAAAGTCCTCACTCCTCTCGCTCGTGCCGGCGGAGTGGGTGTTCGCTCCCCGCAGGAGATCTCAAAGTAGTCGACGATATCCGTGTTCTCTTCGGAGAAGAGGTCGGCTAAAATTGGACCAAAATTTTATTTTTTTGTAATTTTCCTCAGACAAACTCCTATCAAATTAAATAATGGAAAATGTTGATTGTGTTGAAAGGATTTAAAAGTAAGGTGCTTTCTCGTTCAGTACTAATAGTGAGAACAATGGGGTAAATCAGTACTGACCTTGAGTCTTTCGGTTCTCTGTGTTGAGAATGCAGTTGAGCTGTTGCTCCTTAATTCAATTTTTATTACTTGTTTTTACAACTAAATGATTTATCTATTTACCTCAAAGTAGTACATTCCCGATGTGCAATTGAAGCCATAGGTCTCGAGGGAGTTGAGGCAGCGCTCAAAGCACGTCTGAAATGATGGTAATATCTGACCAATTGTCGTGCTTTATGGCAATCATTTTTAATCACTTAAAAGTGTTTTATTTATTTTTCAGCGCAATAACAAGCACGCACCGAAAAATACAAATAGACCACAAGGATAAATCTTTAGTGAAGCGTCACTGAATCGCACTGGACTAGACAAAAAAACGTTGCCAAAACAAATCATAGTGCCTTTTCGGGACATTTCGACTAATCTAACTGATTGAAAATTTTTAAACCGAAGCTCGATCATATTTTAATAATCACCTCAAACGTGGGCGAGTCCGTCACGGTCTCCGCGAATCCGACCAGGATCATTTGAGGGAAGCGGGTGAAGACCGTCTCGCAGCCTCTGCAGAGGGAAAACGATCCAGAAATTGATGATGGAGCATTATTTTTTAAGGATAAAAGTTTCGAATTATATATAGAGCGCATTGAAAGCAAATTGGCAAACATTTCCACATTGACGGAAACTTTTTTTTGATGACCGAGTATGTTTCATAACAATGACAAATTGATTGGCAAACACAAGAACGTGATAAGTGCCACTCAGCCAGTAAAAAAATCAACATTTTCTCACTTGACCAATTTCTCCTCGACACACAACTTCTCATAGTAGGCTGCGGCCTTATTCTGCTTCAGTTGACCATTGCCGAGAGGCACGGCGGCCTCAGTGGAGAAGGCGCATTTTCCCTGCAGATGAAATTTTATGAATCGTAAAAATATTAGCATAACCTATAAGTTCTCTAAATAATGAGGTTAGATTACCTGAGTGTAGTCGAAAGAGCGACAGGCGAGGGGCGCTTCGCCGATCTAAAAAGATTCAATTCACTCCAACTCCTTACTTTCTAACGCTCCTTCGAAATTCGAAATTAAATTCGAAACTATTTAATTATTATTCACCTTATTCGCCTCGCACTGCTCAATGCACTGCTGCTCATTCGTTCCCTCAACGATCTCGTCGTCTGACTGGTACAACTCGAAGCCTTCCGTGCGCATGAATCTGGGGGAAATCGAGCCATTGATTACTTTTGAATCTAAGATCCTCATTGCAAATCTTTCGAATGCAATTGAATGGCACCTTTTTTACGCAAACTGCGTACCACACTAACATCGAATTACTCGCACTAGGGAAGGTAAGTTTTTAAATTAACAACAAAATTTCTATTCTTTCAGAAAGGAAGAGGCAAATTGAAAACGGGAAGTGCGCACCTGCTCACTTTCCCTGCCGCACAACTCGTCCCCTGCGGGGCGAAGTCGTCCACTGCCTCAGTGGGAGCGATGAGTTTGTCGGGAGAGTTGGCGTCTCCTGGAAATGTGTTTTACATCGCTGGGAAGCGTGATAATGAGTTCAAAATGTGATATAATAGGATTGTTAATCTTAGAGGATAGTGACTAATTTAAAATATATAATCTACGTACCTTCCCGCTCGTCCGTGTTCGAGGCACGCGCGAGTATTGGAGCGGCTGAAATCAGTTTATGTTTACTATTAATCATGATTTACCTATTTCGTATGGGTAAAACAAGCAAAACTACTAGCCTGTAGTGGTAGTTGTTGGTCGCGGTAATCTGGTGTCCAGGTCGCACGTCTCGCCGAAGTTTGGCTCGAAGTAATCGCGCGATTGGAATTTGAGCAACCTGGAACGTTCATGATTTTTTTAGGAAATGTGGCACAATATTAATATAATAATTATTAATGTGTACCGAGCCGGTGCTGCATCGCCGGCGTGTGCGAAGAGGTCGCAGACCTGGAATTACGGTGATTTATTTATATTTTGTTCATTTTTTTACGCTTTGATTGAGTTTCACCTTTAAAATACAATGTTATGTATAATGCCATCTTGGTTCCTGCGATTAAAGAAGGCGTCCCACGAACCGCGCGAGCGACTATGCAAAGTGAGGAATGAGAGGGGCGCTCTCCTCATTCCGCACGCTCTCTCGCTCGTTGCCTGCTTTTCAGGGTTACTTGGCACGCAGCCAATTGATCATAACTCAATTCAAACGAAAAATGGTGACTTGTGAGTTTCGAAAGTGTTATCGGGTAACAGCGTCCCACCACTTCACATCGAGAACTCAATATCAGTTAGCCAGATATTCGTGGGACACCTTCTTTAAAATAGCTCACCTGATTCACATTATCGTACACGAACGAAGCGCAGGCATACACTTTTGCAACTCCCCTATTTCATTTGATACATCGATAATATCATGTTCTGTCTGTGGAAAAAAAGAAAATATGAAGAAAAATTGCTCACCTGATTCACATTATCATATACGAACGATGCGCAGGCGTACACTGGCTGCTGCGACAGCATGCACTGTTGCTTGCATTCAGAGAGTGATGTGCGACTTCTGGAAAAAATGACTTTTGCGACAATCAGGATGCCTTTTGAGCTCCTAGGGAACCTATGATAGAAATGAGACTAATGCGCAAAAAAACTTCTTCAGGGGTGAGTCTCACTCGAAATTGGGGATAAAATGTGAAAATGGCCTTGCCAAACAAATGACATTGGAGCATGCAAATGGCAATGTATCGTGGGCATTTTATCTACAAATGTTATCGATGTTCTGCGATTTGGCTCACCGCCTCTCATAAGGCTGCGCATTGACGATGATCACATTTGCGTAGCGCGAGAAGCACTCGTCGCCTGGAATTTTGATTAATTCAACACTTATTAATGATTAAAATATGTTTTTGTTTAAATTAAAAATCAATATAAAAAATACTCACTATTGTCAGCCACTCCAGTGACGAACGACTTCGCCTGAGGGCTGCTCGCTTTCGCGTCACGGGCGGGGAATACATGAAATGTGATTAGTTTATTCATCGTTATTTTCAGTGCGACTTGCGCAGAACCGAGTATTTTGTAGCCAGTTTTCATTCAGGTTTTTGTTGTTGTACAGTCTATGAGACACAGATTGAAATTACAATTACCATTCATGGTTGAAGCTCTTTTGAAACCTATTCCGTCCAATCATGATTATGTTGGATGTTGGATTTACCTGCTTCGTCCGCTCCTCCCTGTAATCCTCATCGTCGTCCTTCCTACTACCGTACCCTCCGCCGGCACCGTAAGAAGAGGCACCGTAGCTACTGTACCCGCCCTGCAATCGACGACTGATTTTATGTATCCAACTTGAATAAAAGAAACCCTTGCTGGCTTCTGTCGGTAGTTCTCAAAATGGCCGCTCGAGCTGCCCATCGCATTCTTTGCCTGAAAGGGACGATAATTATGAAGATTTTGGTAAACCTAATAAACTAAATTCCACTACCTTTGCCAATAAGGGATCATCATGGTGGCGGTCTCTGAAACATGGAAACATTTCGAACTGAATAATATTTTGTTTGATGTTCGTAGTTTCTGGCAGTGTGATCATTGCCACAAAGAGCAACAACAGAAAAATGGGAAAATTCAAAACTCACCCCTGCGTCCTCACAACCCTCAACACGGCAATCGCTATCGGTAGCACTGTTAGTAATCGCATCAGCACTTCTGAAACAAAGGTAAAGCTGCTTGCTCAATCACAGTCAAATTATAGGCTGGAACGCCCGATCTCACACAGTTGTAACTTGTTAACGTTACGCTAAGGCAATCAAAACAATAAAAAGTCTCGCATGACCAAAGCGGAAATGGAAACTTCAGGAGAAAGTGCTCAATAGGACATGTGAAAAGGAAGGAAAGTAAGTGAAAGTAGGGTAGTCTCAGGAGAAATCGAGAGGGACTCTCCTTTCAGTGCACAGACAGTCAATGGGCCCTCGGGGGCATAGAAAGAGACAGAGACAGGGGAAAGTAAGTGGATTGGGGAGGGGATGGAATATGCTTGGGCGACTTTCGCCCCTCTGAGCCTTATGAATGGAGTGGCCTGGATTCGAGTGAGGCGAACTGTTCTTACAAGGACCGGCCGGGGCTTCATTGAGAAAGTTGTTGATCATCTGGTCTGATCTCTTTTGAATCAGTCTTTTGAATGACTGAGAAGGGTTGGGATGCTTGATGTAAATCAGGGAGGCTTCGGTTGATCTACCGCTCTGATGGATTATGAAAATTTCGTGGGAAGTCGGACAACATTAAGACAGTCGGCAGTCTGCCAACAGGGAAGCTTAAATCAACGAGCGTCTTACAAGGACCGGCCGGGGCTTCATTGAGAAGGACTGTTGTTGATCAGTTCCGATCCCTTGCTTCAGTCGTTTGAATGTCAGAAAGGATTAGGGATGCGGGGTGCTTAATTTAGATCAAGCAGGGCTCGATTGATCATCTGGTCTGATTTGAATCTCTCTTTAGTTGGATCGGTCTTTCATTCTGTGTGGTGTATGGAGTTCAGGAAATGCTAGTGGTTGATCAATAGTTCCGAACTCTTTTGGAATGTGTAGGAGGGATTGGGAGGAATGAGAGCTCTGCTGGAATGGCGAGAGATGATTGAGAATGAAGAGGATGGGTCTATTATTTAGATCAGAGAAGAGCTAGGTGTCAACAGAGCCAATTAGACTGTGACGGCATTAGCACGTGTTTTGATGGATGCTTCACATGTAGAGCAAAACACAAGAGTAAAGTAAGACAAAAAAAACTTAGAAATGAAGCAATGGAACAAGAGGAAGATACACTGACACAATAAGATCAGGGATGCAATGAGACTCTCCTCAATCTCCATACTCCCTCGCTCTCTCTCTGATCGGCGAGAGAGCGTGAGGGATGGAGAGGGTCCGGTCATTACTGGAGGAATATGGGAAGGAGAAAGGCGAGCTAATTGGACAGGCACAATGCGCGCGCAATTATTGTGTCATTCGCGTGTGTCGTAATGGGCTATGGGGAAGAGAGTTGAGGCTTTCGCGTATCCCGTATCCAGGAATACATTTCAGCCATAATCAACAGGACCGAATCAACAAATTGTCTTGGAAACGAAAGCATTAAACATGTTGTAGGGAAGTATTGTGCCATTCGCGTGTGTGTCGTAATGGGCTAGGGGAAACAAAGCTTTCTACTGGTTTTATTTTAATTTTTTTTTTGGAAAAGGGAAAGGGCTTCCAGTTGTGCATCTTGGATTATATTCTGGTTAGAATCATCATGCTCTTTTCTGGGAACCGTAATTGTCTCGGGGAAGAGAGGCTTTCTGCTGGGTTGGTTTGGTTTTTCTCTATCTAGAAGGAGTCGCATCAATTAATTGACTTCTGACGACTTGTAAAAATTTAGCCGCATCGTGAAACACATTATAATAGATTCACAGGTGAAAATGATGTTGGATTGAAAAGTGAATTTTGTTGAAATTCAATTGGTTCCCGCAATCGGATCTCGCGAATATTATTTCAGACATGAATAAAAGACAATCGGAGCCACGCTGGATCATTCAGAATTCGCACTTCCACATCGTCTTGAGAAGGTATTCTTCCCATTTCCTTGAGTATCTACACTTGGAAACCGCTAGCTCATAGCTTTTGAAAATTGTTATTCTGTCTTCATGCCTATTCACTGGCATTAATTACTCATTTATCCAAAAATCAATGCCACACCTCCTTGTAATCTATCATAATCTCAGATGACATCAACGATGCGCTCAACATTCACTAGACTCTTACTGATATCGAGCCTTCTTCTCCATTTGGCGATCACAACCGAGAGTTATTTGCCCAAGATATTTTTTTACTCAGAGGCGGAAGAAGAAAATGTCACGAAAGAGGTGTCCGATTGACAGACAGCCTTCATATAAAATGTATTGTGCAGGTGTTCTGGTACCTCGGTCGATTCGAAAATCCCGTAAAATTGATCAAACACAAAGATGGGGAGAAGTTCAAATGCAGCAACGAAACTCTCACCACTAACAAGATCCATGCTGGAAGGGTTCTCGTTGTTCTATTCGAGTAAGCACATGAAGAGATATCGTCTCTAAATTCCGTGTGTTGTCACGTCATTCTGACGGCGAGAATGAATGAGAAGAGACGGATTTGTCATTCCGTCAACTCTACAAGCATAAGTATTCCAGAGAGGAACCGAACTGTGAGCTGCCACCGGAAATTCCCGTGCTGCAGTGGTACTTGGAGAAAGACGACAAGGAAGATGGCAAATCAGTGGAAGAGGTCAGATCAGGGACCGTTTTTTTTTATTGTGGATAACGGATAGGTCGCTGCAATCTTAGTACAGAATACGACGAGACCCTTCTCAATTCTGTCTCATTTTCCAAATTATGCCGATTGTTCCAGCGAGCTCAACATTAATATTAACTCTTTAGGACGAAGAGAGGAAGCCAGAGCCGAATTTGATCACATTCATGAAGAATGAAACTATCTCCTGGGAAATCAGAGATCAGCTCAAACTGCAAGTCAAGCAAGCCACAGCCAATGCTACGCAGAACAAGCATAAATTTGACGAAGCGCAGCAGCAGGTGAAAGATACTAGATCCAGACTTTCTCAATTTTATTGTATTTTGCAACTGCCACGTTCTTTGTCTATTTGATGGTAGTAATCACACTTCAGTTTTTAAATAATAATTGAGAGAAAACGGGAATGGCCTTTACCGATATCCTTTTCAGAAGAAGGCGGCCACCTCCTCCCTCTCGATCGGTCTGATCGTCGGCCTCTTCCTCGCCGTCCTTCTCGTATCTATTTGCATCGTGTGCTACTTCAGGAGGAAGAAGGCACCGAGTGCAGAGATTACCCCTAAACTCGAGTAAGTGGAGCTGTAGGGGTGTCAGGCGATGTAGAAGTGTAGTTGCATCTACATAACGTACTCTCTCTCGCCCACTCGAGTGACGAGAGGAGTGCTGAAGAGACAGCGGTTCATATTTCGAGAGGAGGTTGTTGGTGGACTATGAGGGCATAAAAGTCGAGCGAAGCCATCGTTCTACAATCGTGACAGTGCTATTCCAGACCAACGAAGGACGAGAAGAAGGAAGGAAAAGAGGAGAAGAAGACGGAGAAGAAAGACAAGAAAGAGAAGAAAGACACTGTAAATCCTTGACAATATCTAAGACATATAAAATAAATAAATAAATCCTCGAGTCATTTAAAATATCGTAATTAGGACTGTGAAGAATCAGTATCTTAGATCGTCGGAAGAATAGGATGATTGATTAGACAACTTCTTTATTCTTGCAGATAACTGTAATAATTTCAGGACCAGAATAAAGAGGAGTCGTCGTCAGCTGATAACTCGGAAAAGAAGAAGAAAGTCCATGTAGAGCCTGCCGAATTACTAAAGCCGGAAAATCAAAAGCCGGAAGATAACGCGGACATGTACATCCGAACTCTAGGCCCTGCAGCACCTGCAGCTCCTGCAGCTCCTCCTGCAACAACTCTTGAAGAAAGAGAGACTTATGCGGAAGTGACAGCGCGTGGAATAGAAGTTGCTTCTGAAGCTGCACCGCCAGAAGCTCTACCACCTCCGCCGCCTGTACTCCCTGAAGTCCCAAAGACTCCACAGCCTCCACCTGCAGCCCCTGAAGCTGTGACAGCCTCTTCTGTCTCGACACCATCCATGGCTCCTGAACCGGCACCTCAGGCTGAACCACTGGCGACACTGGCTGCAGCAGCTGGGCCCAAGACCCCGCCCACTCGAGCGCTGTTCCCAGCAGCTTCAAATCCTGATGGAGCACCAAAGACTCCTTCCCAACCATCGACAGCTTCAATGGCCTCACCTCATCTTCCGCCTGAGCCAATGGCTCCTAAGTCGCCAAGACCACCTCCACCTTCTTCTGCTGCTGCAACGAAAGCTCCGTCGCCTCGTCCACCACCTCGTGCAACCAGCGCAGTATCGAAGGCTCCGGCACCTCCTTCAGCTGCAAGTCAAGCTCCAGCGACGCTGTCTCGGCTTCCTGATGCATCACCGGCAGCTCCCGTAGCTGCTGCAACCCCAAACACTCCTCCTTCTCATCTTCCACCTGCAGCACCGAGAACTCCGGCACCACTTCCCGTCCCTGCTGCTCCTAAGACTCCTCTACTACATCAAGCAGCTCCCGCAGCCAGGACGCCGGCCCCAGTGCCGCCTTCTCGACGCCATACTGTCGTTGCATTGCCCTCGCCGACCACGCAGCCTATTACTAAAGCTGCTCCACACAGCACTCCGCCCCCTTCGGCAGACGCGCCTTCAGTATCCATGCCGCCTGCAGATGGACGCCAGACAGCCATCACCATGTCCCCGTCGCCTATGCAGCCAGCTGCAGCTCCACTTCCTTTGGGACATACACCATCCGGAACAGCACCCCCAATGCCTCCTCCCAGACAACAGACTGCAATCACCATATCGCCATCACCAAAGCCGCCTCCTACTGCAGTTCCAACTGCACCAGCTCAACCAAACACTCTGGCACCTTCGTCATTTCCTCCAGGAGACCTGCAGCACCTTCTCCTTCTCCAGTTCCTGCTCCCAGACAGACAGCCATCACCATCGCCACTCCGACTAAGGCGAATCCACTGGCCAAAGCGTCGAATTCAGCAACGTCAATTCCGACGCCAAATTCGGGTGAGAAGAGGAATCCAATGGCCAAAGCCCCCAGGGAGTCGCCCTTCAAGACCAAGAAGTAGCCCTCCGTGTGTAATAAAGATTATTTCTATCGAATCAAGGTACATCACCATTATCTTCATTTGATACAGATCGAACGTTAAAAACAATAGGGATCGTTTGTTCAAGAATAATACAAACGATTTGTTTTGATTTTCAATATGAAACAAAACGATGATTCGGCAGATGCAAACGATTTTTCTTTATCTCAAGTGATCGTATTCTTGCAAAAAGAGATGATAAATGGAAACGTGGCATTTATTGTAGCATTTATGAGGAAATCTCCCCCTCTCTCTCTCGATTTATTCGCTCACACATTCCCGTTGCATCCGCGAATATTTCTCTTCTCTGTTTTCTGGCTAAAGAAGAAAAGCTCTCCTTATTCTGCGCACTCTCTCGCCGAGCTGACCGATGAAAGAGCACACAGAATTAAGAGGCTATTCGTGTGTCATCTCATCTCCGCTTCACCACTCTCTCATTACACCTTGAACTTGCTTCGTTTCAGGCATCTACCCTGCTTCGTATATGTTAAATTAAACAAAATCAGCCCGAAGATCTGATCTATGCAGGTTGTTTTCACTACACTATAATAATAAATTATCAAATCTTTCCGCAGATCGGAAATCGCGAGCCTCAGAATGCGATTTCAATAAGGAATTCCTCATGGAATCACAAAATGAAACGTCTCATCGAATCCTGGTACGATTCCTTGCCCGATTTCTTGCAGAATGCAATCGAAATTCAGAGATGATTCCGAGTAAGGAAAGCGGTGGAGAAATCAGACTACCTCTATGTGGCGGGCCTTATCGCCCGAATAATCAATGCCAGTCTCTATCGACGATAACCCCTAAAAATTGTGATAAACTGTTGTGCACGTACTCAATTTTTTTCAATACTTCATTCGATCCAGTGAGGTTGCAGATACAGAGAATGCGATCCTTGATACCTAAAGGGACAGATAATCGACCCGGCTTGACCCCAGTTGTCACATTTTCATTGACACTCAGTGATCGCACACATGATTAAAAAAACTCTGCTCAGATAATTCTCTGAGTCATCTTACAGTGAATTCTTCCACTGTATTCTACCATTCTCAAAAGACGGAATACTGATCCGGCTTGACCCCCAGCTGTCATCTCTACGATGGAACGCTCATTGCCTCTCGAGAGCCTACCCTAATCCCGCCAAGGGTGATGGATCATGCGGTGGTCTTTGTGTTGTACTGTCAAGTGGCATGTATTGCAAGAGGAGAGAGAAGGGAGGAGTGGCAGATGCCCTGTCCCGTGACCAATCTATTGTAGTGGATGGCAGTTCGTCCCACTGCTTCTAATTTTTCTTCGCTTCGTATTTCTTCAATTTCAATTATATTACTATTTTTTATCCAGACCCCTACGCAGTCTCCTCGACTAGACCGAGTCTAATGATTTGCCATCAACTTCACAATGCACCTCATCGAATGATAATATGGTATCTTTTTCTTTTACCTTCTTGATGTGCATGATAACCTCGGATTTCGCTCTGCTAGTTACATCACAAAATGCAATCATCATGGATGCTTTTTCGTAATTTTTCTCTGAAAGCAGAGTATTATTCCGCACCCCTTCCCTTGCAGATCTCATCTCGGAGTTACCCTTAGATCCAGCAGAACGATCGTGATCACGACACGGTGCGAGGTCGTTGAGAGTCGGTTGGCGATGCACTTGATCAGATCTCATCTTCAATAAAGTCGGATCTACTGTTGAATTCAAGCTTTTTGCTCTCTGATTCGCACACGACGTCATCGCATCTCTAGTAGTTATGGGGACCGTTCAGCTCCCGTAGAGTCTGGTTGGAGCTCGCCTTCCGACTTCATTTTGCATTATCATGATGGGGATAATATCTGCTGGTTCCTAGGAATAAGCGAGATTGAACTCGTGTCATCTGTTTTCCTAACCTTGTGAAGTGATCAATTCCCTAGAGCTTGAATGACAATAAAACTTGAATGGTAATTTGCGCCATGTTATCTCCTTTTTAAAACAATTGTATTTGTCTACCTGATCAAGATTTTTATAGATGTGATTTATCTTGGAGACGCTCAGAAAGTGAGAACCAGGTGACAATCGCCATATTCTTTCTCCACAATCTTCTTCATAGTGTCTTCGCCCAAGGTACTCGCATAGGCCATTCCAGACATCTCCCAGCTTCCATCGTTCTTTTCTCGAATTATTGTGATTTCTGGTGCCTTTGATTTCCCGGCACAGAAGAGCCCTCCAGACGCGGCGTTCGCTAATCCTAATACGCGATAGAACTCTTTCTCTCCGACGTTTTTGCTGCAATAACGAATCATACATATTTATGTAATATCCTCTCAACTGACCTCCTAAAAAGCTTCGGTATCACTTCATAGTATGTGGTCGCATTTTGCCACGTCTCTGCTGACGATTTATTGGCTATTCTCATTACCACAATAGTGTGGGGATGCTCGGTCGAAACGTGCGCATCGATGTAGTGTGCCTAAACAAATTGTTTTGTTACTTTTTGAAATTTACATATTTCATGTCTTACATTTTGAATCGGAAACATCATCTTCAAGTTGGTGACAATGATGACGAATTGATCTCTGTATGTTTTGTTCAATATTTTCTTGAATAATGCTGCGATAGCTCACCTTGTCATTATTTTCGAAAGTGTTTGGGCGATTGAGCGAGCTTTGTAAGCAACGTATTTTTGTTGAAAACTTACCTTATTTAGCTTTCTCTCAACCAAACCATTCGTCCAGTAAGGGTTCTTAAATTGTTTGGCAAAGATAGAGTTGGGAAAATGATTCACTTGCTTCTTGCTCATAGTTCACTAGAAATTTCCGCACCGTGGAGCGTATAAGTTCAATGAAGAATTTCAAGCTAAATTATCAAAACAATTAAAAATTGTTACATCGTAACGCACTCTTTCGATTTGTTGTCGTAAGTCGTAGTCGCATTCGTCTTAAAATACGGTTAATTAAAGTCAACATTTTTAAGATACCCGAGATCGAATATGCTCCATTCTCGATTCATGCGTAGTGACCTGATAAATTGGATATACAACATAAAAAAATGATCATCACTTGCCAAAGCATCGCAAGCATCATTAATAATCTCCTCCAGCATTTCCAGATCAACTCTGCTCCCTCCGTACACATTATCGTAACGAATGAGAGTGTGAAACGGGTTGGATTGCTTCATAGAAATAAGTGTGTGCATCAACTGCAAAATATAATGTCACTACTATTCATTGCAAAATATTCGTAACCTGTGCCGCCTCAAGAGGATCAGATGGAAGGTGTACTGTATGTATAATATGCTCAATATTCTGAGAAAAACAATGTATTCTTTTTATTTTTTTAATGATTTAACCTGTATTAGAAGAAAGATGTGAGCCTCTGTATAGTTCGTCGTTTCGTTCAGAAGACTGCGAAGGAGCGCATGCTTATCTGACATAAGAAATAAAGAAAGTTCGAATCAAACAAAATCATTACCTTCAATTACGAACTTATGCTGGGATTGATTCAGATTAGATGGAACATCGAAAGTGCTTGAACAACCTGAACATTTTTAATTCTTTTTTTAAAGAACACTAAAACAATTCAAACATTGAGCTATCGCCGCAAGAAGGAGAAGAGGCAGAATCATCGTCCGTGAACGCGAAATCCTTTTGAACAGCGGCATTTATAAATAAATTGATCCTACCTACCGAGTAATGTGAAATTGCCAGCCGTTTTTCTGTCTACACTCTAAAAAGCAGAAAACACTAGTTCTCTGACTGGCCAGAATCACGTTGAGTTGAGAGAGACAGAATGCTTAGTACCTGCGCCATTGTCGTCGGCGGCAGTAATGTGGTTCCAGAAGTGCGAAAATGGAGAGGCGAATTTCAATAGAACACCCACATTCCATTTCAAGTAAATAGGATTTTGGCTGTATTTAAGCAAGCCACTTTTAAAACTAGTCAGTTGCTCGGGATATGATCCTTCTCTTCCTTCTCTTCATACCCTTCGCAGGTTTTCTTGAGTTTGCGTTGACAAGTTGACACAATGTATTTCAGGATGTACCGAAAAGGTCCAGAAAGGTTTATCGATCTTTACGAGATTCGCAGATTTGCTCGTATTCATCAAACCCGACATGGCCTTTCCGCTGAAGTTCAGTTTACGTGAGATATTTTTATTTTTTCTATGGTTATATAGCCGTTTAGAGCTGTTTTCGTTGGCCGGAGCTGCCTACAAAGACATCGACAAGGAGAATGATGTTGCAGTGGAGAAAGCCATTCAGGCAATGAGTGACAGAATTGAAGGCGTATGAATGGAATAATCTCTCTCATTTTGATAATTAATTCAAATTCAGCATTATCACGAGCTACGCAGAGTTCTTCACGAAATGCAGCATCATGCAACAGATCAATTCTTCCAACATGTTATCACTAGCATTCATAATCATGAAAACCATTTTCATCACAGGAAATTGTGACACCAATACTGATCTTGGAATCTATGATGGATGATATTTTCAAATTTCCGGGTGATACGACGGTTGGGGAATTTGTAGAGAGATTGAACAATTCGAAATGTTCACGGGACGACACTGTTGAGTTAGCAAGGGTTGGTAGTTAAAATTTTCTCTTAAACCCATAATTATCTTTTTTTTAAAGATTTTTTTTATTATTTAGCATGACGTATCTTGACAAACTAAATATTAATATTATAATTTCAGTTGCTGAAAACGAAACTGGTCTTAGATACAAAGACAAGTATTCTCCATGACTTCGCTAGGACCGATAGATATGGAGGCTCTCGTGAAGGTCTGAATGGAATCGTACGTAACATCGAAACCGTGATGCAAAAATTGGTGACTTACTAAATGTATTAGCTTGTCAATCACCAAATTGCAGATGAAAGTCGATGCGTTTTATTTTGGTTTAAGAGACCGTCCACCAGAGAACGTAACAACAGTGTAGGGGGTCTCGGATGACCATATCCCAAAATAATTTTTTTCAAAGAGTGGGTCCCTAGTGCTGATCGCCGGCAATAATAACTAAGGCTAGAAATCGTTCTTGATTTTACTACGATTTTTTAAAGTTTGAAGGGTAAAAAAAGGTCATTTTTTCAAAATAATTATATTATTTTGAAAAAACTTTGTCCGATGTATTTTTACACGTAGATTCCGAAAATCACCACTAGAACTCATAAAATTGAAAATGAAGAAAGTTATGGCCAAAAAACCGATTTTTACGGTCCAAAACGATACTTTTTGGGACCTAGAAAAATCAAACGGCCGAGGGGCTAAATCTAGCTACTATTTTTATGTTCTACTTCATCGAGTAGGTTTACTATATTTTTTCCAGATTTTTAAAAATGGGGCATTTTTTGCTATATCGATCCGAAGATGGCATACTCTTGCCAAGGGGTTAGCAAGTGACGATGATTTTTCGTGGCATTCCAGTCCAATGATGTTTTTTCGTTGAAAAGTGTTTTATTATGATTAAATAAACTATTTTCAATGTTTTCCAGCAATGGATTCCCTATAGAAAATATTTCTCAATTCTCTCGAAATTTTTTTCCTATTTCTGAAATGGAACTCCGATTTTCAGTCTTTTCCGGATGGGAAATACACGGCAAACTCATTTGAAGCTTTTTCTACTAATATCCTACAATTTATAAAAGTCCTAACTACTTCAATTAAGCTTTAGTAGTGAGAATAAGTCGGTATATCTGACGTGTCTTCTGAGAGATTGCACGAAAATGGCTACTCCCAGGCACTAGGAGCCCCAACTTTGAGCAATCTCGATGAAATTTTGATGGTAGCCGATAATTGCGACGAGGAAAATTTTATAACACAACTTTTGTCCCAGAACCGGCTATTAGGTATTTTCCGGTTCTGGACCCCGCTATGCCATATCTCAGCTCCCAGAGTAGCTAGAGACCTCCGGTTTGGCTTAAAAATTCAGAAATATATTCTAAACAACTTTCTATTCACATCAAATAAATTGGACAACGTTTTAATATTTTCAAAATCAGCAAATGATGCGCCGTTTTTTTCCGAATTTCGAATTCAAATTTTGCCAAATCAACTCAGAATTGGTAAAAATAAAATCCTGGAGCGATATTCAGGTGGAGTTTCAGGTGGATTCCGGAAAAAATTGAAATTATTGTTTTTCAATTTTTTGCCATAAAAGAGCCAGAAAAGGAGAAAAAAGATCACCGAGCCAGGACGAATCATTTTGTAGCAATTTTCACAAATTGTTACCTTTTCCCCGGTTCCAAATTCCGAATTACATCGAAATTCGTCACCTAAACACCCATAAATATATCAATTAATCATTTAAATAATGATTACCAGCCAAATCACACCTGTCCATATTTATCCTCTTGGCAACATGTCAAGTTTCAAACACCGTCAGGGTCTACGCACTCTCACCACGACTTCTACGGAACACCATGTGCGCACTCTAATTTTCCCTCTCCCTCGCCTCGCTTTCTCATTCCACCTCATTCCTTCACTGAATCATCCACCATACACCCGCCAACCATACGGGATTATCGCCCAAGAGCGCCAAGGGCCAAGTCCCTATCCATTCATAGATCCCAAGGATCTCATCCACGGACGACGTGCTGTCCATTAACATCCACCCTAAACGAACACCCTCCTCCATCCCTCACTCCCTTCCCTGACCCCTTTCCCCTCGTTTGTTATCGTTTGTTATTTGATGTAATTCGGAATTTGGAACCGGGGAAAAGGTAACAATTTGTGAAAATTGCTACAAAATGATTCGTCCTGGCTCGGTGATCTTTTTTCTCCTTTTCTGGCTCTTTTATGGCAAAAAATCGAAAAACAATAATTTCAATTTTTTC